>SNQJ01S0016912.1:50009-104899 GCA_010110895.2 Picea sitchensis
ATGAAACATAATCTACTCAGTGTAAGTCAAATGTGTGACAGAGGATGTGAAGTGGTGTTCCCATTCAAGGACTACAAGATAAAGTCTATAAACTCAGGACAAGTGGTGGCCAAAGGCATAAGGACAGAAAATAATATATATGTGCTGAAAGAAAATAGAGAAGAATGTCATCTAAGAAAACATGATGAAAGCTGGTTATGACATAGGAGACTTGGACATCTAAAATTTGACCACTTAATCAAACTCAAAAATCTTGAGGCAGTAAAAGATCTTCTGAGAATATCAAAGCCCCAAGATTCAATGTGTAAACTTTGCCAAGTAGGAAAGCTAAATAGGATAGAGTTTAAGTCCAAGAGATTTACTTCAACAGAGAAACCACTCCAACTAGCTCATATGGATTTATGTGGACCATCAAGACAAGAAGGCACAGGGAAAGAAAACTACTTCATATTAATTATTGATGATTACTCCAGACTTACTTGGGTTGCCTTTCTCAGAGAAAAAGATGAAGCTTTTGAGAAGTTTAAAATATTTAAGGATTTAACTAAGACACAAATAGGTAAGAGGTTAAAGGAAATAAGATCAATCCGAGGAGGAGAGTTTATGTCAAGTGACTTAAAGGAATTGTGTGATAAGCATGGGATCAAGAGAGAATACACCATCATAAGAACTCCACAACAAAATGGAGTAGTTGAGAGGCAAAATAGAACTCTCCAGGAAATGGCCAGGTCAATGATGAATGAGAAGAACAATGGTCAAACCTACTGGGTAGAACCCATACACATTGCAGTCCATGTTCTTAACAAATCCCACCTTAGACCACAAAGTGACAAGACACCTTATGAACTGTGGTATGGGAGACCTGCTTCAATTAAACACTTCAAAGTCTTTGGGAGTAAATGTTACATAAAAAATAATGATGAGAAACTTGGCCAATATGATGACAGGGAAGATGAAGGTATATTCTTAGGGTATGCTACAAAAAACAAAGGATACAGATGTTATAATAAGAGGTTGCATAAAATGGTCGACTGTATTGACGTAAAAGTTGATGAGGGAATCCCAGCAAGAGAGGTGGACAGTAATGAGTCTTCTACAGAAGACACAACTAAAGCTAAAGATGAGCAAGTCCAAGAATCGGAAAATGAAGACTCTGAATCAGATGAGGACATAGATACTCGAACAGATTCAAATCAGCAGACAACTTCAAATTCCTCCTCCAGAATCACTCAATAGAATCATCCTACAAGTCAGATAATTGGTGAAAAAGACAAAGGTGTACAAACCAGAAGAAAATTGATCAAAAACACCAAACAATCACATATAGCTTTCGTATCCATGCTGGAACCCAAGAATTTTACTGAAGCTAGCAAAGATGACCATTGGGTTAAAGCAATGACTGATGAACTTGATCAGATTGAGAAAAGCAATACGTGGGAGATGGTTCATAGACCCAAAGGTAAAAATGTCATTGGCTCCAAATGGATCTTTAAGAATAAATTGAATGAGTAGGGACAAGGTGTTAGGAACAAAGCAAGATTGGTCTATAAAGGGTGTGCTCAAATAGAAGGACTGGATTTTGATGAAACATTTGCGCCCATAGCAAGGTTAGAAGCTATCAATATAATTTGCCTATGCTTGTCATAAAAGGTTTAAAGTCTATCAAATGGATGTCAACTTAGCCTTTCTAAATGGAGATTTAAATGAAGAAGTCTATATGGAACAACTAGAGGGTTTCGAACTGTCTGATAACCTTGACTTAGTGTGCAAGATGAAGAAAGCTTTATATGGGTTAAAACAAGCTCCTCATGCCTCGTATCACAGACTAGATATGTATCTCAAAGACAAAGGGTTCAAGAGAGGAACATTTGACAACAATCTATATATCAAAACAGAGGGTGATGATTTGCTTATTGTGTTGGTCTATGTAGATGACATCATATTCGGATGTAATAAGGACTCATTGGTAAAATGGTTTTCTTTTTCCATGGAGTATGAGTTTGAAATGTCTATGATAGGTGAACTGTCATATTTTTTTGGTCTGCAAATTACTCAGAGGTCTGAAGGGATGTTCATTTCTCAAGAAAAATATCTAAGAGAAATGTTGAAAAGGTTTCAAATGGAAGATTCTAAACCTGTGGGCACACCTATGCTTACTGGATGCAAATTAAGCAAGGATGATGACTCACTTGATGTTGATCAAAGTTCATATAGGTCAATGATAGGCATCCTGCTGTATATCATAGCATCTCGCCTAGACATAATGCATGTTGATGGAATGGTAGGAAGATATTAGTCTACACCTAAACAGAGTCATTTGCTATCTGTCAAAAGGATATTCAGATATTTGAAAGAAACAATGAACTATGGCCTATGGTATCCTAAGAATAAGAATTTTCAATTATCAGCCTACTCAGATGCTAATTGGGCTAACTGCATGGATGAAAGGAAAAGCATGAGTGGAGGTGCGTTTTTCTTAGGAGATTCTCTAGTAGCATGGTTGAGTAAAAAGAAAGGTTCCATTTCTTTATCAACTACAGAGGCAGAGTACATTGTTGCTTCTACCTGTTGCACTCAGGTATTATGGATGATTCAGACACTTGCAGACTTGGAGGTAAAATACACTACACCGATCCCAATTCATTGTGATAACACTAGTGCCATCGGTGTGTCCAAGAATCCTGTATTCCACTCCAAGACCAATCATATTCCCATAAAATACAATTTTTTGAGAGAGAAGGTCACTAATCAGGTTGTTCAGGTCCATTACATTTCAACCACAGAACAAATTGCAGACATCTTTACTAAACCCCTAGCCAAGACACCATTTGAATATCTCAGATAGAAGCTGGGTGTCATCTTGTCTCACACCTAAGAGAGTCCATCCTATTAGGGGGAGTTTTGTATTGATTGATTATATGATACCTCCTAAAAATACTACAACAGCTCAGGGGGAGCATGTTTTCTTTGACATTGATGTCAAAGGGGGAGAAAAGAAGTGGTCTAGACCGATGCTATAGTTGGGGGTCCAAACAGATTAGCGTAGTCGTTCAAGGTTGCCATCAATGCCAAAGGGGGAGATTGTTGGCATGTTTACAGGCAGGTATGCTTGTCATTGATGGAAATATTAGAGTATGCAGGGATGGAAAAATAGGGACAACGTAAGCTCAGAAGAGATAGTGCAGAGGTGCATGAAGAGTGCAAGAGTGTGCTTGTTTATTTGATGGCAAACAGGTAGGCACAAAAGACCAACAACACAAGAATAATTGCATCAAAAGATCATAATCGTAAACTCCCTTTCATAGTTTCAGATACTGGGAGATTGAGAAGAAAAGAATTGATACTCTTCAACACACAAGTCCTAGAGTTGCAAAATCTGGAATCCGAAAATCCCGAAATAGGCACATAAATGAAGAGTTTTGTAGATCGGGAAATAACTCCATTTCGTAGTTTCGGTTACCGGGAGTTGGAAGACTCAAGCCTCTTCATCATCAGGAGTCCTGGAATCATGAAATGTGAAAAGCCAAAATCCCGGAAGAAGGAGGAAAATTTCGAGTACCAGGAGTTGGAAGAGTCAAGAGTCTTCATCATCAAGAGTCCCGTAATCGCGAAATGTGAAACACCGACATCTCGAAAGCAGGAGATAGTTACAGATATCGTGATTTCAAATACTGGGAGTTAGGGATATCAAGAAGTCTTACTAACAAGAGTCCCAAAGTTGCGAAATGTGAAATCACGAAATGTCAAAGACTCCATACCGGAGGTTCAGATACCGAGAGTTGGAGATGTCAAGGACTCTCACAATAGGAATCTCGAAGTTGTGAAGTACGAAAAGCTGAAAAGTTGATCTAACCGCATTTTGGAGTTTCGCAGACCAAGACTTGGAAGTGAAGGATATTCACATCAAGAATGCCAAAATTGCGATATGTGAAATCGCAAAGTAATTTGGGCTGACAGATACAGGAGGTGAATGTGGCAGACCACATCAGAAAGGACGGGTGGAAGACACTGACACGTGGCGTGATCAGACAATGACAAGTGTTAAGCTAATTTGGCATTTTAGTCCACTGGAAACAACAATTCTGAGTGACACGTGGCAGCCACTCGAGTCACAACATGTCATTGAGTGACGCAAGACTGATCTCACTCCGGGAGTTTTTGCTTCAGGAGTTTTAACTCCATCACTCCCCCAAAGTCCCGAAGGATGAAGTCTTGAGACAGAGGATAGCCATCCGATCACCAGGTTTCGTGGACCATTGATCTGGAGATCGGAGAGCTGTAGAGAAGAGCTTGAATCATCAATCTCCATTTCAGAGTTTTGGGGATCGCGACATGGAGCATCAAGATATCTCATCACAAGAATTGCGAAATCGTTAAATCCTGAAAGGAGAAATTGTGTCATGGACTAGGTGCCTCGCAAAAATATTTCACAACATGTGAAATCGCGAAAGGACGAAATGTGAAATGACCAAAATGATAGGAGCTAATACAGACAAGCTCCATTTCAGAGTTTCAGGGAATGGGACATGGCGTATAACGAAATGTTCACCACATTGATCCTGAAATGTTGAAGTGTGGAATGGAGAAATGAACGCCATAGTCTATGAAGTCAATCCAATGGTGCAGATGATATTGAATAATATCGGAGGGCTACGGTTGCACTCTAGAGTGTAACTGCTAGAAGCAACTAATGGTTTCTTCCAGAGGATGAGCTCGTCTATGACAGAGAAGACAAAGAGTCTCAACTACCAGAGAAGCTGAGGAATCTCAGTATAACACACAGTGATGATGGATGCATGGAAAACCGCTAGAGAAGCTGTAGAGTTACGATGATGATCGGGTAGAGCATGCAGTAGAAATGAGTAGAGGGGATGCACAAGGAGGATGGAGATTATAAGAATGCAAAACGAAGAAGAGAGGAGGTGTTGTTGTGATAGGGAATAAACAAGTGAATAAGGTGTGAGAATGCAGTAGAAGAAATGCAAAGCAGAGGAATGGTGCAACAAATGGACATGGCATACAGTGCATAATATTGAGAAGGACATAAAGCATAGAGGAGTTTGTAGAAGACACTGGTGCAAACAGAGCAACACAGTGTAGCAGAATAGCGATGAGATTTGTAAGCCATTGAAGAACTTTACGTCTCTGTAATAAGTTTTAGTAACAAAGATTTATATTTTAGGGTGGTAGGGAGGTGCTAGGGAGTACGGTTGTCCTCTGTGGTTCAAGTTGGTGCTTGAAAGAAGGGAGATGTAGCTTCCATCTTGTTGCATCCAGAGAAACTAGGGTGGCAGAGTGGTGCAAGGGAGAATTGTTGTTCTTTGTTTTACAGGTTGGTGCCTATATGATCGGAAGTTGATGATGGAACACTTGGGGAGTTGGTGCTTCCTTCTAGTTGGTGCTAGACAAACCTAGGGAGTTGGTGCTTCCTTCTAGTTGGTGCTAGAGAAACCAGAGAGTTGGTGCTCTCAGCAAGTAGTAGCTTAAAAAATAGAGGTTGCAGCCTCATTATGAGTTGGTTCTCATATATATGATAATGTAAAGAATGTAAAGATTATTTATCATATAAAGAAGAAGAGGTTTTTACCCTCTATGGGTTTCCTCCAGAAATATTTGTCTCTGTGTTTATCATATGCATGACTAATGTTGAATGGGCTATTACTTATTTCCCTGCATTATTGTGATTGTCATTGAGTGCCTTGTAAAGATTTTAAAATAAGCATAATTGTTTAAGCACAGTAGCAACTGATTCACTCACCCCCCTCTTAGTTGCTCAACACCTATCACTTCCTTGCAAAGGAAGGAGAAGAATTTTAAGTAGACAGAGGAATGTGAGAAAAGATTTCAGTTATTGAAGCAACTGTGAACCAGTGCTCCAATCTTGAGGATTACTGATCCAATTGAAGATTTCATGGTATGAACTGATGCATGAAAAGAAGCACTGGGAGGATCCCTCAATCAAAATGGATTCATAATTTTTTATGAATCCATAAAGTTGAAAGATCATGAAAGTAACTATGCAACTCATGATTTTGAGTTGGCAGCCATAGTACAGTCTCTAAAGAAGTGAAGGTATTACATCACGGGAAGGAGGTTTGAACTATTAACAGACCATAACAGTCTAAAGTACTTGTTTGATCAACCAACCTTGAACACTAGACAAAGTAGATGGTTGGAATTTCTCTATGAGTACGATTTTGATATCAAGCATATCAAAGGGAAGGAAAATAAAGTGGTTGATGCACTCAGCAGGAGAGTACATGAATTACATGCTACAATTATTAGCATGTACCGAACTGATATAAAAGGAAGAATTTTAGATGCCACAAATGTAGATTTGTAGTACATGGAGTGGGCAACAATTCTACAACAAGGTGATATGCCACATAAAGTAGAAAATTATAAATTGGAAACCGATGGAACACTTTCGTAAAAGAACATAATTAATGTAACTAATGTCCAGGACTTGAAACGTATGATTTTGCATGAAATGCATAATGTGCCTTATGCATGCCACCCTGGATATCAGAAAACCATGGCAGTAGTTAGGAGCCATTACTTTTGACCAGATATGAAGAAGGAGATTGTTGAATACATCGCCAGATGTATGGAGTGATAGAAGGTTAAAACAGAGCACAGACACCCAACAGGGTTACTGCAACCTTTACACATTCCTGAGTGGAAGTGGGAAGTGGTGAAAATCAACTTCATCACAGGATTTCCCAAGACCGGCAAGCAGCACAATTCAATTATGGTGTTGGTGGACAAGCTTATGAAAGCTGCCCATTTCATTTTGTTAAAGACTACTCACAAGGAAGCGGATGTTGCCAACATATTTATGAAGGAAGTGGCACAATTGCATGGGATTCCCAACACAATTGTGTCCCACAGAGACCCGAAATTGACCACGAATTTCTGGAAAGGGTTATTCAAAGGGTTGAAAATGAATCAGAATCTCAATAGATCTTATCATCCTGACTTTGATGGACAGACAGAGAGGGTGAAAAGAATAATAGAAGACACGCTAAGGATGTATGTGATGGACAAACCATCAAAATGGGAAGACTACGTACACTTGGTAGAATTCGCCTACAAGAATGGGTATCAAGCATCATTCAAGATGAGCCCATTTGAAGCACTTTATGGAAGAAAGTGAAATACTCTAGTAAGATGGGATAATCTAGCTAACATGACAGTAGTTGGGCCAGAGTTTCTCAAGGAAATGGAAGAAATAATGTTAAAAATCAAGCAGAATTTAAAGGCTGCCCAAGATAGGTAAAAACTTTATGCTGATAAGAATAGAACCCACATAGATTTTAAAGTGGGTGGTCATGTTTTCTTGAAAGTGAAAGCCAATATAAGTTCCCTGAAGCTGGGAAGCTGTGCCAAGTTGGCAGCCAGATTTTGTGGGCCATTTGAAATCCTAGAAAGGATGGGGCTAGTTGCATATATGATTGTATTACCTGAATCCATGACTATGCATAATATGTTTCTTGTTTCATTGCTTAAGAAATGTATACCTGATACTAATCATGTAATTGATTGGAATGTGATTCAAGTGGAGAAAAAAGGTGTCCTGCAGGTGCATCCTATGCACATATTGGACCGGAAAAGAAAACAACTCTCGAATCGATCCATAGGGTTTGTAAAGGTCGAGTGGACCTGGTATGGTATTGAGGATGTGACATGGGAGTATGAAGATTCTATGAGGGTAGATTATCCACATCTTTTTGAATATTTTTGAAATTTCACTGAGGCTATGTAAAATTTTCACTAAGGACGGTGCAAAAATAAGGGGAGGGTATTGTAATGTCCCCAAGGATGAGCACTGTTGTAATCATGTTTATGAATTGTAAATCATGTTTTGTAGGCTGGTGAGCCATGTTTTGACAATTTGTTAGGCTTATGTGTTTATTAGGCTGAAGAGCCTAAGTGTTAAGTCCAGGATCCTGCTTTTGTAAATGTAATATGCAGAACATTAATAAAGAATAAACATCATTGCGTGCAGACTCACCACGAATAAAGAGTGGTGGGGGACTAAGCTTCCACAAGGGGGGTAAGGGAAAAGGGGATGAAAGGTTGGAAAGAGAGGCTAATTTTTGAGACTACGGTCTAATATTAAGGGCTTAAGTTCTTAGGAATAATGACTTATTATTATTCCCATAGTTATGAGAAATGTATGTTTTTATCCTAAGTTTTTGGAAGGGGAACATGTGCAAAAGGGAACGCATGCTCTGGAGCGCATGCAACATCATGGGAGACAAGTTTTGGCCCTAGCACATGCAATTTAACCCAAATATTGAACTATGGAGGAGGTTCATCCTCCATTCCACCATGAGTTGTCTGAACCGAGGGGAGCCCTACGTCTGTGTTCGGTATGCCTCACGCAGCTCGAGGTGGGAAGCCTGTGATGTTTTTCTACAAATATGATTCACCTTGGTCCGAATGGAAGAAGTATGTGTTCGTCCTCTGTGTTGATTGAGCTATGTCACCTGTGTTCTATGAGTCGAGCCTAACTTCTCTTGAAGAGTAGAGTTTGTACCCAAACCACCTTTGGGTTGTTGCCTTCTATGTGTCCTGAGTGGAATTGACCAGTGGTTGTGGCTCTTATCCTCACCTTGCAGGAATTGAGTTGAAAACTGGTTGAAGAGGTAGGTTGCCAGGCCTGCGAGTAGCTCTCTTCAGGTGAGAGAGGCTGCTGGGAAGTGATTTTCTCTAAGAGAGAGTCTAGCACTAGCTATGGATATCTGAAACTTTATAATCTGGCCTAATGCCGAGGCCGAGAGAGGGAGGTGAAGCACTAATGGACTGATCTTGTGAAGGTGTATACTCCCATGAGAAACATGCATGTGGGGAATGAGAGTCCATGAGTAGTGGGCATAAGACGGTTCCTGGGGAGAATCCTTCTCATTGCTCTATGTAGTTTTTCATGTAACCTCAGCCTAGTCTAGCATTGAACTGTGTTTAGTGATACAAGGATCCATTGTCTGGTTGGACAAGAAGACATTTGCAGAGATGGAAAATTCCGTTGGCAGAGACCAACCTCAATGAAGCCAATAAATTATATGGATCGAATTTCATCAATTGGAAATTCAAATGCAGACCTTGATGGAAGGTTATGGTGTCTGGATGATTGCAAATGGAGATGAAGTGAAACCCGATGCGGCTATAGGTGTGAGAACAACACACATCCAAGATTCGGATAAGCGTGAGAATAAGGCCAAGGTATTGTTGTGTATGTCTGTTAAAAATAACATAATTCCACATATTAGAGAAGATAAAACTTTTGCTGAAACATGGACAACGCTTAAATATTTGTATGAAATTATAAATACAAATCGTATTATTTTTATGAAAACTAAATTGCTAGGCATTAAGATGGATGGAAATGAATCTCTTAGTTCATTTTTGGGTCAAATTAAAGAGGTGAAAAACAAGCTAGGAAATATGGGGAAAACAAAATCCAACTCTGATCTTGTCACAATTACCTTAAATGGTATGCTAAAATATTATTAGATGTTTATAACAGGTCTCACAGCAAGGGAGAAACCTCCTAATTTTGAAGAATTGATAGGTATTTTGCTGCAAGAGGAAGAGATACACGTGAATTTGAAGCCTCATAATTTAGATTTGGAACTGTGGTCAAATAAGATATTCCCAAGTGGGAGATTAGGAGAAAGAGGTAGAGGAGGTAGTTCATTGCACAGAGGCAATTCATCTCAGAGAAGATAATCTCCAAGGTTGAATCAAGGTATGCCATCTAACAAGAATGAGTCAAAAAGTTGTTTTTATTGTGGTCGACCTAGACATCTTATTAGAGATTGTCATAAGAAGAAGAGTGATGAGGCTAGGAATAAACCTAGAAAAAATTCAGGTCATTATATAGAAGAATCTTCAAATCATGACCTCAGATTGTTTATTGCTAGTGATGATATTGATGAACCCCCGAATTTTTATTCACGAGATCTTAGATTGTTTGTGTCTAATGTTGCTTTGTCTATTGAAACGAATGATGTTGATGCCTCGTTTGTGGATTCCAGAGCATCAGTACATATGACATGTAATAATAAGTGGTATAATAATTTTAAAGAAACATAGAATGGTGCCAGCATATATCTTGGAGATTACTGTGCTCATCAGATCAAGGGATACAAAGATATTCTAGTAACATTTTTGAATGGTACTGTTTATCGCATTCGAAATGTTGTGTATGTTCCGGGATAAAGAAAAATTTGATCTCTATGTCCACCAATACAGATTAGAACTTGAAGGTTGAATTCTTCAAGAATTATTCCATAGTGAGGGATCTGTTGGACCAATATAGAACTGTTGCAACGAGAGTTAGAGTAGGAGGACTATACAAGCTTGATGTTACCAACAAAGAACATCACGCACTGACTTCTGCAACTATGCCAATAGAGAGTCTTTGGCATCAAAGGTATGGACACATCAATCATAATGATTTATTTTTATTACGGAAAAATAATATGGTTGAAGGACTTCCGATGTTAAAGAATGAGAATGTTTCTTGTGAAGGATGTGCATTAGGAAATATGCACAAAGATGAATTCCCCTCTAATCCTGATATGAAAAAGAGAGATGTGTTATATATTGTGCATACTGATGTTTGCAGACCTATGCAGACTAGGTCTTTATGAGGTGCATTTCACTTTATGTTATTTATTGACGATTGCGCGATATACACATGGGTTTATTTCCTTAGAAGAAAAAGTGATGTTTTTGAGTACCTTAAGGAATTCAGAACCATGGTGGAAAAGAGAACAAAAAAATCCATCAAAATCCTTTGTTCATATCAAGGGGGAGAGTATAAATCAGGGGACTTCATCAAATATTGCAAACATCACAGAATAGTACAGCAGAATGGAGTGATTGAAAGGAAAAATAGAACTCTAGTAGAATGTGCACACAGTATTATGAAAGGTAAGAATTTATCAAATACATTTTGGGATGAAGCCATATTGCAGTTTATTTAAAGAACAAAAGTCCAGCAAGGTGTCCTGATAATATTAATCCTTTTGAAGCCTTGTATGGTTCCAAACCTGCAATTCATAATTTGAAAGTATTTGGGTGTAAGGATTTTTCACATATTCCAAAGGATAATAGGAATAAATTGGATGCTAAAGCCATTAAATGTATTTTCATAGGGTATTGTTCTGAATTAAAAGCATACAAAGTGTTTGATCTTTCTACTCACAAAGCATTTGTGAGTAGAGATTTAGTTTTCAATGAGAAGGAAGCAAGAAATCATAACGATAACCATCATGAGGAATGGCATAGACTTCTTGATGAAGGAGTTAAAGAAGAGCAACAACAACAACAATCATCATACTAGCAACCACAATTACAACAACAACCACCACAACAATAGCCACAACCGTAAAGACAAAAACAACAAGAAGAACTCGGTGATATGGATACTTCAAACAGTCACAGTTCACCTAGAGGCGAAGAGAGATCTTCACAAAGTGGGGAGGAAGATAATCAGTTAAGAAGATCTTCATGACAGGTTTGGCTCCCTGAGAGGTATAGAGACTATGCCCTAATGAATAGCATTTCAAATGTCATAGAACCCTTGAGTTTTAATGAAGTCAATGAACATGATGAATGGAGAAATGCAATGGAGGAAGAATATCAATATATAATGAAAAAAAATACTTGGGAATTGACTGAATTGCTTAAACATAAAAATTCCATTGGATGCAAATGGATATACAAACCCAAGTTTAAATCATATGGTAGTATAGCAAATATAAGGCTATATCGGTGGAAAAGGGGTATTCACAAACATAAGGTATTGATTATGCTGAAATGTTTGCACCAGTAGCTAAATTGAATATTATCAGATTGTTAATTGCTTTAGCTAGAAAGTACCATTGGAAGCTACACCAATTAGATGTTAAATCTGCATTTTTGAATGGTGAGTTGAAGGAGGAGTTTTACCTTACTCAACCAAAAGGGTTTTTGAAACATGGGAAATAACACTTAGTGTGTAAGTTAATGAAAGCATTGTATGGACTAAAACAAGCACCTAGGTCATGGTATGAGAAGATAGACTCTTTCTTTCTTCAATAGGGTTTTATGAGGAGCGAGAGTGATCCAAATTTGTATACCAAATTTGATGAGTAAGGGTATGTAGTATTGATTTCCTTATATGTTGATGATTTAATAATTACAGGAAATGCATGGAAATTAATTGATGAAATCAAGGAGAAGATGTCACATGTTTTTGAAATGAAAGATCTTGGTGAGTTACATTATTGCCTAGGTCTTGAAGTTTGGAGAAATGCAGGCCAAACTTTTGTTTGTCATAGTAAGTATGTCAAAGAAGAACTTAAGAGATTTAAAATGGATCAGTGTAAATCTTCTATTGTCCCCATGCAGTAGAATGTGAAACTTTCTTGTGACGATGGTTCGAAGGAGGTGAATGGAACTATGTATAGACAGATGGTTGGTAGTTTGAACTATCTCACCACAACTAGACCTAATATTGCATATTATGTGAGTGTGTTAAGCCATTTGATGGCGAAACCTCAAGAAATCCATTGGAATGCAACAACGGTAGTACGCATGTATGTAAAATGAACACTTGATTATGGTATTAAATATACTGATGCATCTGATGTTGAGTTGACAGGTTACTCAAATTCTGATTGGGTTGGCAATCCAGATGATCGAATATCAACCAATGGATATGTGTTTGGCATTGGATCAGGGGTTGTTTCATGGAGCAGTAAAAAACATCCTACTGTATCTTTGTCTTCTAATGAAGCAGAATATAAAGCCTTGTGTGCAACAATTTGTGAAGTTGTTTGGTTGAGAAGACTTCTTCAAGATGTTGGAGAAGAACAAAATGAACCTACAATGTTCAAATGTGATAATCAAAGTTCAATCAAGTTGGTGAATAATCTGATTTATCATGTAAGGACAAAGCATGTTGATGCTCAGTTTCATTTTGTTAGAGAAAAGTTGCAGCCCAATGAAATAACTCTTATGTATTGTAATACCTGTGAAAATACTGCTGATATTTTCACTAAGCCTCTTGGAAAGATTAAGTTTGAGCTGTTTAGGGAGATGTTAGGTGTAGAAGTCAATCCATTCTCCATTAAGGGGGAGACTTGGAAATAATGGAGCAAGAGTTAGTTACGTAGACAAACTCTACTAGTGTTTAATGTAGATCCTATTTTCCTATTGTTTGTTGTAACCTCCTAAGTAGATTGGATTCCTATATTATGATGTAATCTATCTTAATTGAATAATAGATTGTGAGAGTAGCCTCACTCTTATGGTTTCTCTTAATTCTAAATATTAATTCTTCTTCTATGGAAATGAGATGTATGAGCATGATATTGTGATGTTGTGGCAAGAATCCTCCATTCAAAATGTGCACGATACACAACCTTGATGCACTGCAACATTTAAGATCAACTACCATGTGAGTATTTAATAAGCAATCAACTTCCATGCTTTGACAATCTAATGAAGGATTTCATTTAAAGCACTCCACAATGCATTTACAACTCCTGTACAACTTTTGTCAGCACTATTAAAACTCTTATCAGTATCAGTGAGGACGGCAGGCTAAACTCAACTTGATAGAAGCTACGGAGTGTAACTACTACACGCAAGCAAACCAACAATAAGTCCGTCCTATGGTCTTGTTCATTTTTATATATAAATTGTCTTAAATGGACACTAATGAACACTATTTATTTACGTTATCAAATCTTTTCTCCTTTGCTCTCCTCTGTGTTCCTGCGAGTGCGTCTGCATTCTCCTACATTCATCTATGTGGATCGAACCTTATATCATAGAAGCAAACAAAATTTTCCTTTACATATATAATTGTGTAATCGTGTTTCCCTTTAATAACATTTTTCCTTATAGCATATAAATGTGTATAATATTGAATGTGGATCGAACCTTATATCATAGAAGCAAACAAAATTTTCTTTTACATATATAATTGTGCAATCTTGTTTCCCTTTAATAACATTTTTCCTTATAGCATATAAATGTGTATAATATTGAAGCGTCTTTTGTAATAATTGCTCTATGTAAAAATTGTGATACAAATTCCCTTATTTTTTCCTCTCATTTTTACATCATCTTAAAAGTTTGCACCTAAAATTAGTTACCTTATTTTCTACTCTATATAAAAGCCAATGATAATAATTCCTTTATTTTTTCCTAAGTTTTCCTCAATTCACATATTTCCATCTATGAAATTCAATAGAAAAAAGAAAATAACCTTTTTCTTAGGCCAAAACTAAGAAATAAATCTTTTTCAAATTGCATACTTCCATAAAGAAGGAGAAATATAGCAACGATTGTACCCATGGCGATATCCTCAAGCATTACATATATCATGGGAGTAACAAGAATTTTTTTTAAGAAGAAACCCAATTAAAAACAGACTTAAGAGTGTCCATTAGCAAGCAACACAGTTGAATTCAGTAAACCTTGTGTAGTTAAGCTAGTCTATAAATGAAACAATCAAAGTTGTCTAAAATTTGCTAATCATCTTGATTCTAAATTAGAATTAGGGTATTCTCGGCATAGTGTTCGTCTTAGGATACACAACGCCTTGCTTAAGATATATATTGAATGCTCCATGGACTGATGCTCGTTGCCATGTGATGTGAGCATGCCAAAACACAATACCCCTATGTTGAGTCATATGATGTGAGCATGCCAAAGAAGAGTACCCCTATGTCGAGTGACACTGAAGGGGTATGAGTGGCCTTATGTATTGGGAACTGAGTAATATAAGTTGGACCATCAACCCATCATGTCCGAAATTGACTAACACGTGCTTGCAGAGACATGTTCATTAATGCAATAGTACTAAAAACCATATACAAGAATAAATTTCAAATCGAAACTACTAGGTTCGGCAATATAAAATTAGTATCGTTGTGGTATTGTGTTTTACATGATTAATGACCTTTACAATCACCTTGTCACCCTCATTTACTGCATTCGTAGGTCCTGGAAACTGTCCATTCACTATTAGAAGAGGCTTGGACTAGCACATGCAAGTTGTATTCTGATATTGTACCTGCAAAATTAAGCACGATACAATAATATCATTGCCCCAAAATGAGAAATGGAAATGCATTAAACATGGAGAGATTTTCCCAAAACAAATTCCATCTTGCCTTTAGTTATATTAACAATCCTTAACAATCCAAAAAAATCAAGGCTATAAGTAATCAGTCACCAATGTTTTTGGGTATTTTGTTAATTTATATAATGAAACAAATATAAAGAAACAGTTTAACCAATTATAGTCAATATTTTTAGGTATTTTACTATTTCTATAACCTCATAAAGACTCCATTCAAAATTAGAGTCACTACTTTAGAGTGACAGTAAATACCCTATTAGAGATTAGACATACTACACTGCATCCTAGAAATGCTATTAGCAATCCGTGGAGGTATTTATATTGACATGCAACATGAAAGAAATCAACTTGAAAAAAGAAAAAAAAGCAATAAAAGTGGGCTTTGTTGGCTCCTTTTTGGATCTAAATTATTGCAGTATAAGGCACGTCAAGTTTTTATTAAGAAAATCCTCTATTAGCAATCCGTGGAGGTATTTATATTGACATGCAACATGAAAGAAATCAACTTGAAAAAAGAAATAAAAGAAATAAAAGTGGGCTTTGTGGGCTCCTTTTTGGATCTAAATTGCAGTATAAGACACGTCAAGCTTTTATTAAGAAAATCCTCTGTGAAATCTTGCTAATTCACGAGCCATTAATCTCATTTCTGAGAACTATTGGCACAACGAGATATATATCAACTTACAATCTCATCTCTCCTTAGCAGCCTTACTAATTAATTCACGAGCCATTAATCTCATTTCTTACAACTATTGGCACAACTAGAAATATATCACTAACTTACAATCTCCCCTCTCCTTTCTTGGAAAATGAATGATAGCAATAGTAGTAAAATGCAAGAATTACCAGAGAAATGAGAGAACTGAATTCAGGTGGCAAGTGCATATGACAGCTTCCGAAAGGTTCCTACACGTTATTATGGAGAAGGTATTTGACAAGTATTGGATTTAATGTTATATTAGTTTTTTAATATTATATTCGTTTAAAAGTGGGACTAAAAGGAGTGCTTTCATATAATTTTAGTACATTCAAAAGGTTAAATATTTCCATTGATCACTAATGTTAAATCCGAAGAGGTCAAGACACCGATGCCAACAAGCAAGCTGATTACTTACCTGGATATGCATACAAATAATAGACACCCTTGCTAATTTTGTTACCTAGATGTGCTTGCAAACAAAATGGTCACAACGAGGGACCAAGTCTAAACAAGTAAAATCGAATTATTCCAAGGGAGCCCTAAGATAATGCAATAATGCCATTAAAGTCCATAATACGTTTTCTCTATTCTAATTTCAAAATAGACAGAGTCCGTCGCTTGCTTGCAAAACTTAAATTTATAACATAAAAAAAACTGTTATAAAAAAACTAAAACAAGAATTCAGCAATAATTAATATCATATTAATTTTCTCTAATTACAATTGTTTTACAAAATGTTTTTTTCATCGGAATAGAACCATATAAGTTTACATTAATCACTATTTTTTGTTGTTCAAAATCTATTTTTGAATACAGAAATAGATTCAGCATGGTGAAAAACTCCGAGAATACTAGAATTTTACAAAAATAATCACTTAAATCTACAAATCCAACAATTTTTAACAAAATTTAAAATCTTTAACCTAAAATTTATATATAATAAATCTAATAACTAATATTATATATAATAACTCCATAAATATTAATAATATTATATTAACTGTCTTTTTAAAATAATATTATAATACTATACTCATAATTAATATTCTTGTATAAAGGGATTCATGAATTATTAAAAAAAACAATAACTATAAATTACTAATATTATATTAATTCCTTCATTATAATAATATTATAATACTATACTCATTACTAATATTCTTATAAAGTTTATGAATTATTATAAAAAATAATAACTATAAATAAAGACATAAATCCCCTAACAGGAAGACATCGATCTTTGATAACCATTATATTTGAGCTATCAAATAATAACAAGTCACAATAATTTCATAAATTTTTCATATATTCAAAACTAAGAAGATAGATTTAACAAGATTGTTTCATAAGCATAAAACAAGTGAACTCGATTTTGACCTATGATAATAGACTCTAAAATGCACCTATACTCAAAGTTTCATCTTATTAATGTCTTTGCACCTTCAACTTATAAGGAATTTAATGATCTTATAAGGAATTTAATGAGATGTCTATGACAACTTTTTTCCATATTTTATTTATTATTAATTCTAATTTTTTAATAAAAAAAAATTAATTCCCAAATATAAAATGGTTATACAATTTTAATTTTTAAATAAAAATTAATCTCTAAATATAAAATGGTTATACAATTTTTTTTTTCATAATTTTGAAAAATTGATTTTTTTTACAAATTTATAAATATAATTATCTTTAAATTTTTTAATATTAATTAATTAAATAATCACTAATTAATAATATCATCTTATTTTTAACTTAACAACCCTTTTTCCCATAATAATCTATATTTGTATACCGTATTTTAACTTTTTTTATAAATATTGGGATAATAATATAACTATTTTAACATTCATTTTTTTTTTTTTCTATTTTCTATTTTTACTTCTTGTTTCTACACCTGAATATTTATCTCCTATAATCTGATTTTCAAGGTAGATTGTCTTACTTTTGAACTTGTAATTGTAAATTGGATCAAAGTTTGAAGAGTGATTAGAGTTTGAATAGTGATTATGAGTTTTAACAATGTCTTTCAATATTATTTTTATCTTTTCAAATTTAGGTTTTTAGATAAAGATTTTACATGGGTGAATGGATAATTTCCTACACCATATATACACCACAACAAAATGGTCAAAATACATGTCAATAGAAAAAAGCATTTAATTGCAAAAAAAAAAAAACTTTCCCCATGTCTCCCAACTCTCATCTCATTGTAACTCTATAGAACTTCCCATGTTTTTCCATCCTTAAACGTGCACAAAATGTGATTAGCTTTTAAATTTATTTCTTATATAATATGTCAAATTCTTATTCTAACTATATTTTACATGTAATTTTAAGTTATTATCAATTTTTTGACACTTCATTTATATCTTCTATATCTTCCACTATAAGGTATGGATCCATCAATATTATTCCATGTAAAATTAATTTTAATTTGAGACAAGTAAATCACTTATAAAATTATATTTATTCATTTCTTTTGGTAGGTGGAGAAATTAGCATGAAATGTTAAATGACTCATTTGCTTTTTTGAAGAGGGATATTTTAAAAAGTCAAATAACATAATTTTTTCTTCTACAACCTAATCTTCTCATTTGTGTTCATTCACTATTTTAAAATTAACTTTATGATTGTTATATTAATTTATACGTTTTAGTTTTTATATGTAATCATGAAAACTTAGAATTTAGATATTAAATAATAAATATTAAGCATTAAATTGTATTGTTTTCTATCTCATGTTGATACAAATTTGGCACAGGTTTTAGATAATGTAAAGTTTTAGCATTATTATTATTTTTTTTAATAGTTAATTTCAAAGATTTGTTTACATTTTAAATAATCATTTAGAATTAGACTATTTTGATGAATTAATTATAATTTTGATCTCTATCTCCTCCCCAAAATATATTTTGTACACATCAACAATGTGCATTCTACATCATCCTCCAACACTTACAAGTAAGATAACCAAAAGATCCATTGAAGATGATCATCAAGGAACTATAGGCACAAGAAAATACTACGTTATACACAGCATCAAAGAAGCACTATCTTCTCAAGCAACATCTTCTATAAGGCCTGTGCATACAGAGCCTCATAAAAATAAATATAAATACATAAATTATTTCTAAATTACTTATTTATTTATTTTTCTAACATAATAACAATGTTCGCGAGTATAATAATGAAAAACATAATGAGCATAATGAGCAACATAATAATGAACAATAGCATAATGAGCATAATGAACAACATAATAATGAACAACAACATAATGAGCATAATGAACAAAAACATAATGAGCATGAGGTGTTTACCTCAACCCGATATTGAACCTGAAGCTGATGAATCCTTTTCAAACCAAGTAACCTCCCAACCAACTAGGAACGGTCTCTCTGGCTCTCTAGCCCCAAGAATCCTTATAGTTTCCTGGCCCCCAAGCCCAAAATTTCCAGTCAACACAGTGCCACTGTATATTCCATGGTAGGGTGTGGACCCTAGTCCTATTAGGAGGGATGGAGGAATTTCCCACCGTGTATCCTATGAAGCCTAGAGTCATGGGAGGATTGTGTTAGCTCACGCTCCCCTAGATGTGTGATGATGATTTTCAGTTTCCTATTTGGGAAGCTTTCTCAAGAGAGTGACACTTCCGCTTACAGATAGGGATGGAAGACGAAAGTAAGTTAGGGAGGAAGGATGAATAGAAATAGTTGGGAGTGTATGGGAATTTTTCCTTATAGTGGAATTTATTGTTTTCCCCTTTTCAAAAGAAAACATGTATATATGTATATTCATAATTACTTAACTAAACTACAATTGTCTAAATGAAAGTTGTTATGCTAAATTATTGTAATTAAGGGATTTTGCGAACATTTTAATTGGTTTATTATCTTTTATGAAATTAATGGTCTTGTTGATTGGATTGGAAGCATACAAGAATTGATATAGGTGTGATAATGATTGTCATTAGTACATGTGGGAGCCTTGTATGTGCTAGCTACACAAACATTTCTTGCACTTGTACACTAGTATGTATAAGTTTTTTTTTGTTGTTTTTTTTGTTTTTTACTGATGATGTTGTTTATTAAATATGAATGTATGAACCATGTGTCATTTCCTTTTTATTGTAAATTACCCTAACTTTGGGACGAAGTTTCTTGACTGGTGGGTGTATGTAACAACCCTAATTAATTCTTTAATTAACATGAATAATAAATATTAGTTTAATGAATTATTAAAATAGATTTATGGACACTTTATTATAAAATTATTGTTATTGGTAGTTGATCCAATTAATGGAAGGGATAAGGTGGTTCATAAATTAATGAGGGGTTAAGGTGGTTGGGGAAATGGATTTGAGGCAGGAAGATAAAGGAGAAGGGGGAAATGGGAGGGGGAATGTTTTTGGTTGGGGGTGATATTTTAGGTTTATGGAAGGGAAGAAAGTTGGGAGAGGAAGAAGAAAGAGGGGAGGAAACAATTTTTGGCTACAACAGTTTTTCTTACAGTTTTGATTGAGAACTCTCACAGGGGCACTGTGGTTGCTGAGAATTTTGGGCTCGGGGGCCAGGAAACTGTAAGGATTCTTAGGGCTAGGGAGGTTGAGAGGTTGTTCCTAATTGGTTTGGAGGTTACTCAGTTTGACTTGGATTCATCAGCTTCAGGTTCATAATCAGGTTGAGTTAAATACCTCATGCTCATTATGTTGTTGTTCAATATTATGATGTTCATTATGCTCATTATGTTTTTGTTCATTATTATGATATTCATTATGCTCATTATGTTGTTCTTCATTATTACGTTGTTCATTGTGCTCATTATGTTGTTCATTATTATACTACTGAACATTGTTATTATGCTGGAACAGTAAATAAAGACATAAATTAGAAATAATTTATGTATTTATATTTATTTTTATGAGGATTTGTATGCACAAGCCTTACATATTCTCACACACCAATATTGCTTCTTGTCTCTACTAGAGTTGCAACATTTAACATACATTCAACCACTATACATGCGGGACTTATGATTCCTATCAAAGACATGATGCATTTACATGTACAGTCCCTTACAATATTCCAAGAAGAGATGAAACATATTCACTACATTCTGATTAATGAAATGAGCTTTATAGGATCTAGACTTTCTGTACATAATAAGTCACTTCCATGATGCATTTCCAAAAGGAAACCACTTCTTATTCAGTTGCTACTCAATAATTCTTGTGGGCGACTTGGGTCAACTACCACCAGTAATGGACAAACCTCTTTATACAGGAGCAACTCCGAGGAGGAGCTTATGGACAACTTTTACCACTGTAATCAAGTTGGAAACAATAATTTGACAACAATGCATCTCTAGCACCCAATCACACTTTTGCCAATTGTTAACCAACATTCACAATGTTACACCAAAAATTGATGATTGAAACTTCCTTCAATCTAAGTCTGACAAATTATTTTCCATTGAAAAATGTCAAAGGCTTGACACTTCAATCCACCACTTTGCAACAAACATTCTTGTGGAAAACCATAACAAGATCATCCTTCAATCCTTGAATATTTCAATCACATGAAGTTCCACAGAATTACTTGGTGCTTCAGAAGCACACCAATGTGATGATGAAAAGCTGGAAAAACATGTTTTTCTATGTATAAATCAATGATTTATGCTATCTTTCAATTTATGGGTCCACGAAGGATTATTTAATGGTGCTCTCGGAGTAGTTATGCAATTTGTATATGCACTAGGAAGTAACCCTCCAAATTTTCCAACATATGTTGTTGTGGCATTTGATAAATACATTAGCCCTCCATGGGATCAAACCCAACCACAACATGTACCAATTCCACCCATACAAAGGAGTAACAAGAAACAAATCCCCCTTAAGATGGCATGGGCATTGTCTATACATAAATCTCAAGGAATGACTTTAACAAGTTCTATCATTGGCATTGGAAACACTAAACGTGGAGGCTTGATCTTCATGACAATGTCACACACTACTACTATAGAAGGAATGCACATAGCACCATCATTCTCGTTCGAATGCTATGAAAAAATGAAGGATATTGCTTATGTCTCACTACGAAAAAAAAAGAAACATGCTTACATTCTTTGTCACTTACCTTTTAGATTCTTCTATGTTGTGATCATACTTTTGTATATGCAATGTTCGACTTGGTCCATACTTTTATACATGAATTGTTCGAATTGTTCCATACTTCTATACATAAAATGAAATTGTGTCAAATATTTGCTAACCAATACCTATCAATCATACTTTGATCTAATCAATTTTCCTATTCTCCTTTATGCATAGAAATTGTTAATAGAACATTACAACGTTTCTCATGAAATAATACATGTAAAAAATAATAAAAAAAAAATTATTCTTTACATTTCTCTTCAGCTTTGACTTTCCTCTACTTCACGGGTATGCTAGTTATAATTTCAATAGAGTCATTTGTCATGTTTTTATCATTCTTACTAGAAGAGAATGCATGATAATGAGTGATGAGTCATAGTCCATAGGATGAGTTAGCCAACAACTGTTCTTTTTTGTCTATCTCTCTGGCACCATCTCGATCCAGAAATAGGTTTCAATAGTTCCTCTTTCCTCCTCTGTAAGTATAATCATTTAGAATTAGATTAATTCGATGAATTAATTATAAATTTGACCGTTATTTCCTCCCAAAAATATTTTTCTACACATCAACAATGTGCATTCAACATAATCCTCCAACACTTACAAGTAAGATAACCAAAATATCCATTGAAGATGATCATCCAAGGAATGACAGGCACAAGAAAATACTACCTTATACACAACATCAAAGAAGCACTATCTTCTCAAGCAACAACTTCTGTAAGGCCTGTGCATACAGAGCCTCATAAAAATAAATATAAATACATAAATTATTTCTAATTTACCTTTTTATTTACTGTTTCAGCATAATAACAATGTTCAGGAGTGTAATAATGAACAACATAATGAGCATATTGAGCAATGTAATAATGAACAACAACATAATGAGCATAATTAACAACAACATAATGAGCATAATGAACAACAACATAATGAGAATGAGGTGTTTACCTCAACCTGATAGCCAACTAGGAACAACCTCTCCGGCTCCCTAGACCTAGGAATCCTTATAGTTTCCTGGCTCCTGAGCCAAAAATTCCCAGCCAACATAGTGTCATTGTCTATTCCATGGCAAGGTGTGGACCCTAGTCCTATTAGGAGGGATGGAGAAATTTCCTACCGTGTATCCCATGAAACTTGGAGTCATGGGAGGATGGTGTTAGATCACGCTCCCCTAGATGTGTGATGATGATTTTCAGTTTCCTGCTGGGGACGCTTGGTTAAGACAGTGACACTTCTTCTTACGGATAGGGATGGAAGACAAAAGTAAGTTAGGGAGGAAGGATGCATAGAAATAGTTGGAGTGTATAGGATTTTTTCCTTATAGTGGAATTTATTGTTTTCCCCTTTTGAAAAGAAAATATGTATATATGTATATTCATAATTACCTAACTAAACTACAATTGTCTAAATGAACGTTGTTATGCTAAATTATTGTAATTAAGGAATTTTGCAAACATTTTAATTGGTTTATTATCTTTTATGAAATGAATGGTCTTGTTGATTGGATTGGACGCATACAAGAATTAATATAGGTGTGATAATGATTGTCATTAGTACATGTGGGAGTCTTGTATTTGCTAGCTACACATGCATTTCTTCCACATGTACACTAGTATGTATAAGTTTTTTTTTGTTGTTTTTTTTTGTTTTTTACTGATGATGTTGTTTATTGAATATGATTGTATGAACCATGTGTCATTTCCATTGTATTGTAAATTACCCTAACTTTGGGATGAATTTTTTTGAATGGTGGGTGTATGTAACAACCCTAATTAATTCTTTAATTATCATGAATAATAAATATTATTTTAATGAATTATTAAAATAGATTTATGGACACATTATTATAAAATTATTTTTATTCGTAGTTGAGCCAATTAATGGGAGGGATAAGGTGGTTGAGAAATTAATGAGGGGTTAAGGCAGTTGGGGAAATGGATTAGAGGGAGGAAAATAAAGGAGAAGGGAGAAATGAGAGGGGGCATTGTTTTGGTTGGGGATGATATTTTTGGTTTATGGAAGGGAAAACAATTGGGAGAGGAAGAAGGAGGAGTGGAGGAAACAGTTTCTGGATGCAATAAATTTTCTTACAGTTTTGTTTGAGAACTCTCACAGGGGCACTGTGGTTGTTGTGAATTTTGGGCTCGAGGGCCAAGAAACCGTAAGGATTCCTGGGGCTAGGGAGATGGAGAAGTTGTTCCTAATTGGTTGGGAGGTTACTCAGTTTCAGTAGGATTCATCAGCTTCAGGTTCATCATCGGGTTGAGGTAAATACCTCACGCTCATTATGTTGTTGTTCATTATTATAATGTTCATTATGCTCATTATGTTGTTGTTCATTATTATGTTGTTCATTATGCTCATTATATTGTTGTTCATTATTACGCTATTCATTATGCTCATTATGTTATTCATTATTATACTGTTGAACATTGTTATTATGAAGGAAATGTAAATAAAGAAGTAAATTAGAAATAATTTATGTATTTATATTTATTTTTATGAGGATATGTATGCACGGGCCTTACATATTCCCACACCCGAATATTGCTTCTTGCCTCTACTAGAGTTGCAACATTTAACATACATTCAACCACTAGACATATAGGACTTATGATTCCTATTAAAGACATGAGGCATTTACATGGACAATCCCTTACAGTATTCCAAGAAGAGATGAAACATATTCACTACATTTTAATTAATGAAATGAGCTTCATAGGATCTAGACCTTTTGTACATAATAATTCGCTTGCATGATGCATTTCCAACAAGAAACCACTTCTTATTCCGTTGCTGCTAAATAATTCTTGTGGGCGACTTGGGTCAACTACCACCAGTAATGGACAAACCTCTTTATGGAGGAGAAACTTCGAGGAGGAGCTTATGGACAAATTTTTCCATTGTAATCAAGTTGGAAACAATATTTTGACAACAATGCATCTCTAGCACCCAGTCACACTTACACCAATTGTTAACCAACATTCACAATGTTACACCAACAATTGATGATTGAAACTTTCTTCAATCTAAGTCTGAAAAATTATTTTCCATTGAAAAACGTCAAAGGTTTGACACTTCAATCCACCACTTTGCAACAAACATTCTCATGGACTACCATAACAATATCATGCTTCAATCCTTGAATATGTCAATCACACGAAGTTCCACAGAATTACTTGATGCTTCAGAAGCACACCAACATAATTGTCAAGGCTTGATCTTCACGACAATGTCACACACTACTACTATAGAAGGAATGCACATAGAACCATCATTCTCCTTCGAATGCTATGAAAAAATGAAGGATATTTCTTATGTCTCACTACGAAAAAAAAAGAAACACGCTTACGTTCCTTGTCACTTACCTTCCATATTCTTCTATGTTGTGATCATACTTTTGTATATGCAATGTTCGACTTGGTCCATACTTTTATAGATGAACTGTTCGACTTGTTCCATACTTCTATACATAAAATGAAATTGTGTCAAATATTTGCTAGCCAATACCTATCAATCATACATTGACCTAATCAATTTTCCTATTCTTATTTATGCATAGAAATTGTTAATATAGCATTACAATGTTACTCATGAAATAATATATGTATAAAAAAAATTTAAAAAATTATTCTTTACATTTCTCTTTGGGTTTGACTTTCCCTTGCTTCACATGTATGCTAGTTATAATATCAATAGAATCGTTTGTCATGTTTTTATCATTCTTAGTGGAAGAGAATGCCTGATAATGAGTGATGAGTCATAGTCCATAGGCGATAATGAGTGATGAGTCATAGTCCATAGGCTGAGTTAGCCAACAACTGTTCTTTTTGGTCTATTTCTTTGTCACCATCTCAATCCATAAATAGGTTTCAATAGTTCCTCTTTCCTCCTTTGTAAGAGGTGAAACTCCAATTAATCAATCAAGTTGAATATTTTATGTGTGAACTAATGAAAGATATTATTAAAAGTGTAATTTTATTTGAGGTAGTTTCAATTATAAATATAAGATTACAAATAATATTGGTTTTCAATTATATTCTAAAATTATAAATAATATTGGTTTTCTTGCAAATATTATTTAAGTTAAATAGTCTTATAATTTTGGAGTCTTGTAACTTTGGAATGGAATAAGATGTAAAAATCTTTTTGAAATAATACAATACCAAAAATTCTTCTTGTAAAGTAGAACTACGATTGATTATTGTAAAATTATAAGTAATATTGGTTTTCTTGTAAATATTATTTAAGTTAAACAATATTACAACTTTGAAATAAGATGTAAAACTCATTTTAAGAGCTGTTTCTCCTAATGCAAAATAAAAGAATTGTTTAACTATAAATGAACTATTTAACTGTCCAAAACTCAAAAATATCTTTAAGAATAGGAATAAAAGTTATAATCAATAATAACTATCTTCATTACATATTAACAATTAAATTTTAATAAATTTCAAAATTTTATTTTGAAATAATCATAATCATAAAAAAATCTATGTACCTATACAACCTATGAAGTAACACTTCACTTTTACTTCTGAAAATCTTTTTTAATTGGCATTATTGGACTCCTGAACAAGGAGAAGCCCAAGGTAATGTATGCACAAACTGATGATTATTTTGAAGGAGTTTAATCAATTAGTGAGAATTTAAAAGTCTGATTGCTGTATGTGATTTACCTGTATATATACAACTTTGAAGATATATGTCCAAGATTTAAGTATGATCTTCCACTCAAATATATATATAGAGAGAGAGCGCTTATCTAAAGAAGCTCCGTCCTTGTAGTTAGAAATCCAGTGCTTTGCAGGTAAGAATCTTCGTTGAACAGTATATCATGGAAAATGTCTCTTATCCAATTCCTTACATTAAGAGTCAGAATTGTGTGTTAGCTTATAGTCCCAGTTATACTGGTTATCTCATGTTTATGTTGAAGGCAAGTTTTCTGAAAAGCTAGAGGCAGTAAATGATAAAGAAAAATTGTAATAAGTAGAACAGTTAATTCTTAAGGGTTTGCTTTTTTTTTTATTTTTTATAGAACTTGGCTATGTAAGAGTTGGAAAGACCAGAAAACGTTTGTTCTCATTTTTATATGTAATATCAAATATAATGTCTTTTTAATGGAAAAAATCACTAAAATTACATTTTATCTTGAAAATTAAAAATAATAAAAATTTATACAAAATTATATATGTAAACTTTAACGACATGTCATGGACACCCTTAAAATCTCTATAAAGATAATACATTCAAGATCATTGATATTAGCATTCCTTATATGTTTATAAATAATAAATAATAACACTAATTTAACTTAATATTAGACTTTTTAAATATAAAATTGATTTTATAAAAACTTTTTTACTGTAAATTTTATTCTAAGTTATTTTTTATAATTTAATGGGAGAATATATAGTCATTAGAAAATTCATATTTTCAACTCTTTAAATTCTGATTTAAAGAGATTTCAATGTTTTTGGATTAAATATAAACTTGGATTTCATTGTTTTGGATGAATTTAAGCTATGATTTGGATTATTATGCTCATATGTACAGATCTGGTTGAACCCTCTCAGCATAGCAGCTCATGAAGATGGCACAAAATAGAAATGTATCGTCTTTCTCGCTTCAGTAATAAGTGGAAAATGATTTTCTTGACCTCATGGAAAGAGGGATGTAGACATGGGCAATAACAATTTCTTCCACTAATAACGATTTGTTCTTATAAATACAGCCATTGATTCCTTTTAAATTCTAGATGTATGATACATATGGGAATTGCAGGTTTGTTAATACCTGGACTTGCATTTTCATCATGCTCCGGTTTCATGTATTTTTTCTTTATGTTTTTTTTGTGCATTTACAATGTAATTTTTAACTTTTATGCAGAAAAGAAAAGAGGGTTTTTGGTTTCAAAATGCAGAACTAAAATATGAATATATTTAAAATGAGAAAAAACAAAGTTCACAACTTTTATCATGCATTTTGGAGGTAATAGGATTCCTAGGCATACATTTGATAGTAATCTAGTTTTACCATCCATTTTACAAAAGGTCTTGAATTTTGGTTCCGGTAGAAGTTTTTCTTTATTTGAAAATGCACTTCGGATAATATATATAGATTCTTCATCCCAAAACTTAGATCACTAAATTTGAAGGGGTACTTTCCACTGATTTGGTCTCTCAATTTACAAGATAGATTGTTCCTCTTTTACACAACAACAACTTTTATGTTCACAAACACGACACTAAATATGTATACATGTGTAAAATAATCTAAGACACCCTTAGGAAATTGAATCACTCAAATTTTAGGTGTGTTAATACTTGTCTCATTTCATGTATTTTTAAGTATTTTTTCCTTTATGCATTTTCTTACATTCACAAAGTAGTTTTTAACCTTTATGCATAGTAGAGGGTTTTTTGTTTCAAAATGAAAAAATAAAGTATGAATATATGTAAAATGATAAAATAAAAACTCAACTTTTATCACTCAATTTGGAGTTTATATGATTCCTAAGCATGCATTTTATAGTAATCTAGTTTTACCATCCATTTTACAAAAGGTCCTAAATCTATAGGTTCCGGGTAGAAGCCCTTTCTTATTTGAAAATACACTCTCAATGATATAGATATATTAAAATAGTTATTAACTTCAACCCAAAACCTAGATCACTAAATTTGGAACTATATAGAAGCATGGGTGTGCATTTCCATTAGGGCACTTTCTACTGATTTGGTCTCTTAATTTACAAGGTATATTTTTCCTCTTTTACAAAACAACAACTTTTATGTTTGTAACCACAACGCTAAATATATATACATGTGTAATATAATATAAGACACCCTTAAGAAATTGAATCACTCAAATTGCAAGTGTGTTAATACCGGGGCATGCATAAGGCGGTGATAATTCTATGGGGATGGAACATATGTCCATTGAATTATTTCAACAATGTTGTATATGTGTTGATATTTGGAGATACAAGGTCCTTCCAATAGAAAATAGACATAATACAAGTCGAGGCTCCTTCATCAATCATAGTGCAAAAGATATTTTTCCCCATTGATCTCGCTTTGATATGGAAATAGATTTTATGGAAGATCCTATGATTAACCCGATCAAAATCAAACGTTATCAAAATAAAATCTGAGGGATCAACCCCACCTATAGAAAAAAACAAGGATTTTCACTATGATGGGTAGTTTTGGAGGACTTTGAGTGCGGACACGACAGATGGTGCCTGGGCTAAGTCTTCCACAATACCGTAGTTGTGGATAGTCTGTGTATTAGGGTTATGTGTCATTTATTAAAGAACACCCTTTGGGGGGGAAATAAGTGTGTCAAATAATGAATTCTCGATATGAAGAGAGCCACCAGAATGGGAAGAAGATGTTGGCTCATGAACAACAAAAGTAGGATCGAAATCGTTGTAGTTATTTGCTCAAGTATGCAAATTGACCATTTGGACACACATACAAATGGAATCATTTGAGGATGATCCCTCATGTTGAGGGGTACTTTCCGTTCCCCCTTGCGGAGGGGAAATATTTTTTGAAACCACATGTTGAGGTTGAGGGGGGAAACAATGAGTTAAGACATCAGGTTGTTGAGGGCCTCTTTGTTGAGCCAAAAATCGATGGACCTCATCCTTTGCAGGATATTTATGAGTAGGGTAATCCTCCCCACAAATTATGTAGGGTAATTGAATCTTCTTTTTCTCTTCCCCCCCCGCTTGTTTCTTTTTGGGTGGGAGTGGTCCCTGACTAAGTATCGGAGTTCTTCTTTTTGGTTCTCTTCATTTTATTTTCAGGTTGCTAAGGATTCTTCAGTTGCATGGATTGCACTAAATTCACTTTGTAGTTTTGAGTAAGGACCATAGAAATTTGAGCATTAGAACTAAAAGCCTATGACTATGAGGAAGTAGACATTTGACCCATATAGTTAGCTAACTATCCCAGAGATGCATGGGAAACAAAACCCACCACACTGTCAACGTGGGGTCTTGGTTTTGGATTTATGGGATCTTTCGATGACCTAGGAGAGTGCGAGATAATATAATAAAGAGTTCCCAACTAAGAGTAAATCAAATCTAAGTGTTGGGCGTGCATGATGACTTGTTGTTCAATAGCCACCTTGACCATAACTAGATCTCTGGAAATTGGTGGCAAGAGGGAATTTGTAAACCACTCCATTAGGAGTTTTTCTAGAATATTGGTCTTGATTATCCCATGTATTTGTCTCCACTCATGTATATGATCAAAAATGTGGTTGGAGATATCCTGTCATAGAAACATCAACACTTTTTTCCAATATCATACCATATGGGAAATTGGTAATGCATTAGAAATGCCATTTCCAAGTCATTAAAAATTTTAAAGGAAGACCCTTCAAATTCAATATACCATTTTGTGGCACTTCTGGTGAGGGATATTTGGAAAATACACAACCTCAATCTATCATCCATCAAGGAATTGGATGAGCCACAAACTATATGTCATGGTGTGTGTGGAGGGGTCTTCTCCTGACTTTCTGTCAAATTTGAGGATGTCTGATGGTAGATTAGTAGGCATGAATGGAGATGAGGGGTTATGGGAAATAGGGTCATTTTTCAAATGAGTCAAAGTATGAGATTCTAATGTTGCAAGGAAAGGTAATGGCATATGAGAAAATGATTGATTGGAATAATATGAATTTCTTGATGTACCAAATGAATCTTACATTCCTCCTACATTTGTGATGCATGATTTAAGGGGTGTTCCTAAAGAGTGAATTCTCCCAGGGATGGTGACACTTCTAGAAGCATGGATGCTCCCAAGAATAAACATGCCACAAAGGGGATTTCCCCTAGGGCTAGGTGTAGGCCCTAAGGGAAATGTGTTCCCAAAATTAACCCCCAAGGACCATAGGTGTGAATAAAGGGAAATCATCCCCATTGTAAAAAGTTTCCCTTGAGGTATGTTCCCCTAGGGAAATGTGTTCTAACCCATGGGAAATTAAACCCTCCTTACATATTACTACCCCCATCCTGACTAGGGATAGCCAAAAAATCAATGGTAATGTTCCATCCAAAAGATAAACTAGCACTTGGAAATGTTGAGCCACTCATAGGAATGTTGGATGTGGAATCAATTCTACTCCCCATGCTCAAACCAAGGCTCTCCCCCCATTGGAGTAAGATCCAGTTGAGAGCATTGAAATTTATCAGATGGGTGTAGGAACATTAGGTAGACTAATGGATGGAAAAGAGAACATAAATTTTGTCCCAAAAATAGAGGGACATGTATAAAAAGGCATAGATGGTGTAGGTCCAATGGTTCTCAAGGATGGTAATGTAGAAATCACAAGGATGCTCTATGTCCCACTCGTGAATGCACCTGATGGTTCACTGACATTGGATGAAACATGTAGGCCTAACATGGCATAAGGATTTCTAAGAAATGAAAAAGATTCACCAACAATATCCCTTACCTGGATAAGTATGGGTTCTTATGGATTAGTCAAAGGAGGGTTAAATTTTGGTGGAAGAATTTCATTGACCACTTCCACTTCAACCAGACTAGTCTCCTCAAACCAAATATGGGACTCCTCGAATTCACAGTCACTCATATTTTGTTTCTTAAAAGGTCAGTGTACCTCTGGGATTGGATCTAGTCCTTGTAATTGACAGGACCAACGTAGTTATTTTGACACAGTGAAAATAATATATGAAAATAAAAAATAAATTCAAATTAAGGCCGATGTAGACACAGAACCAAAGAGCACACCCTTAACAAATATAGAGAANGATGGTGTAGGTCCAATGGTTCTCAAGGATGGTAATGTAGAAATCACAAGGATGCTCTATGTCCCACTCGTGAATGCACCTGATGGTTCACTGACATTGGATGAAACATGTAGGCCTAACATGGCATAAGGATTTCTAAGAAACGAAAAATATTCACCAACAATATCCCTTACCTGGATAAGTATGGGTTCTTATGGATTAGTCAAAGGAGGGTTAAATTTTGGTGGAAGAATTTCATTGACCACTTCCACTTCAACCAGACTAGTCTCCTCAAACCAAATATGGGACTCCTCGAATTCACAGTCACTCATATTTTGTTTCTTAAAAGGTCAGTGTACCTCTGGCATTGGATCTAGTCCTTGTAATTGACAGGACCAACGTAGTTATTTTGACACAGTGAAAATAATATATGAAAATAAAAAATAAATTCAAATTAAGGCCGATGTAGACACAGAACCAAAGAGCACACCCTTAACAAATATAGAGAAATAGTAAGAAAACAAATGGCTCAGGGGGCCTTCCGAATACCAACCCTCTAGGGGAGACAAAGTCCCCACAAGATCAGATACTCGCGAAGGTATGAGGAAAAATTAAGATGAAAAATGAAAAACAATCCTAATCGATGCAATCACCCTTTATTAAGGTATGAATCCTTCATGGGAATTGAGAACGTGAACAAAATTCTACCTGGGGTACCATAGGAATTTCCCACATGTAGTCATCTCTATATGACACCTAGTAAAAGCCACTAATCCCACCACCTCATAGCCAATGACTAGGTGAATAGTCACACGTATGAACACATGTAAGGCCAAGGTAACAAAAAATGAATCTCTGAAAGATTTACCTCACATAGAGGCATGCCACCAATGAAACCATCGTATATGTAGTAATTAAAGTGATGTCGAAAACACCAAAACAAGTAGAGAAGGGAAATCTCCCTACTTTCTTCGATGCAACTTCATGCTTGACTTCTGTGTTAGAGGAGATTCCCGACAAAACGGTTGCAAAAATGGATTTGACACTATTTAATGACTATAGATTTTGTTTTGGAGGCCTTGGAGGGTTCACTTTTCAATCCCATTAAAATGCCCTAAACCTATCTAATGTTGGTTTACAAAAGAAAATGGTTTGATTAATTTTAATTTACAAATTCTTTTCTCAAGGATTTTGTTTATGTCAAAGGGAAAAATGGATGAAAATTTTGTGGTGTTTAGTATTGACCCAGCCAAAGCAATGCAAGAAATGCTAATGAACTTTCTCAATCTGATGAATATTATAACTATGGGATGAATACTATATATTTTCCTTTGTAAACTTCAAAATTCAACCTCTCAAACACCAAGAAACCATGAAAAACAAATCAAATCCAAAATTTGAACAAGTTCTCAAACCAAACACTTCAACAATGCACCTTGTTTTTAATGCTTCAAAAGCTCATAAGAATGCAAATATTTTTTCTTTATTTTTCCAAATATGATTGAAAGGGTTTCTTAATCTAAACAAGAACATAATTTTCAAATGGAAAACCAACAAATCAACAAGCAAGGGTTGTAGGAGATTGATAGTGATGGCGAAAAACCCATTCCAATGTCTCTACAAGATTCTCAACCCAAACCTTACCTTTGAAAGTAAATTCAGTAATGAACATAACCCATTGGGACCTTGGATCTTTTCATTTTTCATGGAAGAGAGAGTCGTAAGAACTTTGGCGTTTGTTACCTCCTCCCCCAAGGATACCTTCATTTCCTTCATGATTATTAGGTGAAACATGGAGACCACCTAAAGAATCTCTTGAATGGGGTGTCCCCCATGGGCTTGGAAAAGGGATTGAAAGTTCCTTACAACTTTAGCAACTTTCCCTTCAATGGTATTGATATTAGAACCATATTTTGTCTTGATTTCCCAGATGGTATTCACATTTGTCCTTAAGTTTTCATATTGGTGAAAAAAATTGTATTATTATGTCTGAATTTTAACCATACTTCCCTACTTTTAAGTCTCCATGTTTGTTATTCTTTATCTAAAATCTCATGTCTACTGTATTCAAAGTATTTTAACTTCAGTAGATAATAAATATAGATAGAATACTCATCCAATATATTGTATAAGTCTATGATTTTTCCTTCAATCGATCTCATCTCTGGTTTGGATTTTTCCTGGTACATCTTAAGCCAACACTTGGTGGCTTCCTTAGCTATGGAATTTTTTTTTGAAAATCAGCTCATGTAGGATTGAACCTCCATGGAAGTGAGATGTACCCATAAGATAGTTATCGGGAACCTAAAATACTCTTCAACAAGCCACATTGGGTTAAACTTGATTGGGGAATAAGGGGTATTATTTCTCAAGGAGAGTGTGAGCACAATTGTTCAATGGGATAACAACCCTTCACTCTCAAAACTTGAATTAATTACAAACCCTTCGTCAATCAGGGCTTCTGAAACCAGAAATATGTCTAACCTTTTGGACACTGCTGCATCACTAGAGTGAATATTTCTCCAGTTGAGAACTAACTTAACTAGTTTTAAATCCTCTAGGTGAAGTTTTCCAAAAAGCATTGAGAAAAACCTGTTTTGTGGGTTCTTCCTAGGGTTAGAGCCCATACTTCCCAGATTGATAGGGTTAAGTTTAAGTCACATAATGCCAAAATATTATGCTTTTTAAGTATCCCAGAATCCTCCATTCATTAATTGAAGGGAATGTTTTCATCATAAGTCCCATCCACATTTAATATATTGAACCGAGCTCTTAATCCATATACAATAGGCTTATTTAACCGAGATCTTGATCCAATTGTCTCGTTGGATGAGTGTTAGGTCGTCCAAGTCAAGTAAGATGAAATTCAATTTGGCCAAGGGAACCAAATTGACCAAAGGACAGTCCCATCGAACCATGGGTGGATCTAGTTGAATAGGAATGGATTTTGGTCTAATAAGGAAAATGAAGTCAATGAGATAGAAAGACCAGTAGAAATGAGTTGAACCATGACAAAAAAAATTAATCAGAAGGTTGATTCAGTGGAAAAATATGGAGGTAAATCCTCTACAAGTCATATTTCATGACCAAAAGTTGAGAAAAAAGTTTGGAGGGTGGATTCAACAAGTAGCTACATAGAAAAACATTTTGGGGCACTTTTTGGTAACTCACAATGCAAAAAAAATTCCCAAATATGATTTTGGTAATCCCCTGACAAAAAACAAAGTCCATAAGTTGAGTTGAACATTCGAAAATAGAGAAACATGTATGTGGAAGGTACTTCAATCTTAAGCAATGTGCATGACTGCAATAAGGATGAGAAATTCACCCAAGCAATAAAAAAACATGCCTAGGTAGTAGGTAAAATGGCTAGGGGTCTCTAAATTTTCCAAAGTACGTATAAATTCTCCCAAGCAATAAGAGAACGCTTTGGACATGTACTACAAGCTACAAACACACTTCAACATAGTATGCATAGATTTTCGTAGCTCAAAACCAAATTTCCAAAGCATGGATTTTCATAACTCATAGATTCAACATTTAAATGGGATTATTTTGTTATGCTTGGGAAAAAATTTCAAAGGGGGTGAGCTATACATAGATTATGTGTATTTATACTCATTGAAAATATAAATTGCAAATTCCAAGGCTCAGAGATACCTTCACTCAGAGTGGAAATACACTTTAACTCCTTTTTCAACTTAACTTCAAGCACGCTACCCTCTTCATGCTCAAATTTATGCTACTATCCTTCCCTATTTCTCCTTTATGCCTAGGTAGTAGGTAAAATGGCTAGGGGTCTCTAAATTTTCCAAAGTACGTATAAATTCTCCCAAGCAATAAGAGAACGCTTTGGACATGTACTACAAGCTACAAACACACTTCAACATAGTATGCATAGATTTTCGTAGCTCAAAACCAAATTTCCAAAGCATGGATTTTCATAACTCATAGATTCAACATTTAAATGGGATTATTTTGTTATGCTTGGGAAAAAATTTCAAAGGGGGTGAGCTATACATAGATTATGTGTATTTATACTCATTGAAAATATAAATTGCAAATTCCAAGGCTCAGAGATACCTTCACTCAGAGTGGAAATACACTTTAACTCCTTTTTCAACTTAACTTCAAGCACGCTACCCTCTTCATGCTCAAATTTATGCTACTATCCTTCCCTATTTCTCCTTTCTTCTCCTTTAGTTTCCCTCTTCATTGTAGTTCTCATTATTTTTAATGGGATACTTTTTGAAGGCCAACCGATAATTGTTTGTTTCTCCTTCCCATTCTTCCAAAATACTAAATAAAACAAAACATGTTTATGTAAAACATTTACAATCATTTCCCAATATCCAATTCAGATCACACCTCCCCATTTATTAATTTTACAAAAGCTGGACCATTAAGGATATAAAATCATAATGTTGGAAAATACTGAGAGGGGGGTGAATCACATTTGAGCTATCAATCAATTTTTCACTTTTCTTTCACCGAAAAATCTTAGTCTACTTTATAGAGATCTGTTGTTGTATATTCTTATGAAATCAGTAGTTCATCCAGAGATCTTGTTATGGATTTCTTCATTCATCGATGTCTTTTAAACAGTAAATCAAAAAAAAATAGCACGATGAGTAGCAATAATATGAACACCGTGATTTGGTGAAACCCAAATCTAGAGAAACCACCGCTGTTGCTTGGTTCCCTGCCTTTAAATGAATATTAATAAGAAAACATTCTACAACAAATGTACTAGTGCGCATCATACTAGCACGCTATGTTTCACCGCAGGCTACAACCTTCTCTCGTTTACTAGCGTTTCTTGGAAGGGAGCTTCAACCCTTTGAAGATAGCACCAGCTTCTACTCGTAAAGGGTTTAACCCTCATACTCACTGCTTACCACGCTTCATTAATTTTCACACCGGATCGTGCAGCTCATCTAGTGGTTATGACAAGAATGTAAAATATTTCAAGAGTAACCACAAATCTACAGACCGTCAGGAAGTTACCAAAAGACACATATTAAATAACCTTAATAACCCTCGAAGATGCTCGTTTTCATGTATTGCCGGACCTAACCGAAATCTCTCTCTCGCCATCAGACTGGCCACCGACCGCCATAAGGAGGTTCCTCTTTCAAACTTGCCATACCGCCTCAGCATTGCCCTCTACCCACCAAAGAGATATGCCCACTCTCTAAAATGGCCTCCTCTTCCTCCAAGAGGGACCTCTGCAACCTATCACCGCCCTCCTTTTCTCCTGCAAGCGTACATCTAGGAAGAGCATCGACCGCTTCCTATACCCATTGGTCCTTTTGACCCGCTCAACGCCCGTTGGGTCCCATATTTAATACCTAGAGGAAATCTGCCCTGCGCAATTTAAATTAAACCACGCTACCGCGAAATCATCGAGTCTTATCAAATCAGATTCCGACGATCCAGGTTCACTCGCATTTTTCGCGATATCTGGGTCTTTGATGTCGTAGTGACTTGTTATTTCAAAGTCTCGATCACCGATGCACCCCTTCCATGCGCTTAGCCCCGGCTATAAGTCTTGGTCCCATAGGACCGACATGACCCTACCAAACCTCCATCTGGTATCTGCTGCTTTCGGCGAATCGATGCATTCACCGGGAGATTGATTGGCCAAATCCCGACGTATCAGCTCTCCTACCGACCTTCGTTCACGGATCAAGCACTGTGAACCGCCCTATCTCCGACAACCGCATCCACTAACTGTCCTCCTTCGCCGCATACAACTATACCCTTACTTATTCGATTTCGATCGCGATTTCACACAAAACCTTGTGCCCGGATCTCCATATCCCGATGGCGAAGTATGCCAACTCGCTTTCATTTCTCGGCAATTGCCCTCGAGCGGATTCGCCTCGGCGTTTTCGGGATTTCATCGCGAATTTATTTGGCGTCAAGAGCACATGTCTAGGAATTCGATCCCCGCATTCGGCGTCGAGATCAACGGCCCGTGTATAACCTTTGGCTCAATGGCTACGACGCGCGAGACGCATATCGCGAAATCGTGGTTTCATAGTGTTCTTGACATATCAAAGTCCCGACGCCGATGCTCTCTCGGCCGGATGTCACATGTGTTTTGACACATGTTAAACACTTCCACGTGTCACCATTCGTGGACATACTCGCTCAAGTGTTGAATTCGCTCGCCACTCGCTGCCATTCTCGTTGTGCCAATGCGGCCTGGTTAATGCGTGTGGGTCCACCGACGAGTTTGATCAACGGTCCGTATCACATGTTGACTGTTTGCCAGATTCGCCGGGATTTCGTGATTTCGCGTCGTGGTTACAGCCAGGTTCTTGCATTATGAAATCCCGATCCTCGACTTGCCGATATGTAGCCTCATCACGCTGCCCATACAAACAGAACGCCCAAACCCTAATTTAACGGCCGCTGGTCTGTTCGCTAAATCGCCAGACGATTGTGGTTTCGGGCGGACGAGTGATTTGGACATTTCAAAGTCCCGGACCCCAATCCGCATTGCATGCTGGATCAACTGCCCCGGACTTCTGACTCGCCCAAAGTTCAATCAGATTTCACCTTTTACTTTTCCCGAAGCGGAATATCTCTAGCTTCGGGTTCTGACCGACGCCTCGTTTCTTTCTTTCTGAAATTTGGAATGAGATCCCGTGGGTTGTGGGATCTCTCGCCTTCCTTCTCTTCTCGCACGCCAACCTATCAAGGCCATCAATGACAACAACCCATCAATACACATTCGCTGTTTGTTCCACATTTTGCCAACACCCCTTTGGCATCGGCAACATCTCAGGCCCGTGACTTCAACACTCCTTCAGATTCACCCATTCAGACTGGAATTTATCCCTTTGACATCAATGGCAAGAGTGGACCGTACTATGCTCCCCTCGAACCATGCTTGCTCGGCCAATAAGCTCCCCTTAGCCGCTGGCAAGAACTGGGGCTGATATGTCTCAGATTTCTACTAGACTCGGTCCCTCTAGGTGTAGACGACTCCCAGCTTTGTGGCTCGGAGATATTCGAACGCTTCACTGGGTAGAGGCTTGGTAAAGATATCAACCACTTTTTCTTTGGAGGGAACATACTCCAATTTCACCTTTTGTTATGCTACTTTTTCTCTTAAGAAATGATATTTGATGGGACAAAGCTTGGTCTTGGAATGCATAACAAGATTCTTTGAGATACTGATGGCACTTGTAATATCACACATAATAGAGATAGGAGATGAGCATTTGATTTAAAAGTCTTGAAGGGTTTTCATCATCCAAAGTAGTTGAGTGCAACAAGATGCTGTAGCTACGTATTCTGCTTCTGCTGTAGTTAAGGCAATGGAACTTTGTTTCTCACAAATAAGATACTAACCGGCCCCATGTAGAATGCACCACCACTAGTGCTCTTCGATCATCAACACTTCCAGCCGAATCTGCATCAGTGTATGTATGAAGAGTAAGATCAACATTCCCTTGGATACCATAGTCCAAAAATCTTGAGTTCTCAGAGATATTTGAATATTCTTTTCACAGCCTAAAGGTGAGACTCTTTTGGATTGGCTTGAAATCGCCCCACAATCCTTAACTGCATGTATACGTCCTCGGTCTTGTCCCAAAGTGAGATACAGACTTCCTATCATAGATCTATTCACCACCATGGAGAATCATCATTAGTGCTGAAATTACACCCATCATTGGTGTACTTATAGGTTTTCAATCTTCCATGCCATACTTTTGAGGATTTGCTTCAGGTATTTTGTTTTACAGGAAAATGCCATCTGTTCCTTGTTGTACTTGTAATCCTAGATAGAATGTTAGTTCCCCAAGTAAAGACATTTCAAATTTGCTATGCATATCCTTTGCAAATTCATAGCTTAACCTGTCATTAGTACATCCAAAAATGATATCATCAACACATACAACTACAATTAGTAGTTTGTCATTTTCAGCTTGTGTATAAGTTGCTATCGCCAGATCCTTTTGAGAATCCTTTGTTGATGAAGATATTTGTCAAGATCAGAGTACCATGCCCTTGGGGTTTGTTTGAGACCGTATAGAGCCTTTTAAGTCTACAAACAAGTTTTCATCATTTCCAAGGATGAACTTTCCGGGTTGTTCTATATAAACTTTTTCTTCCAGGTCATCGTTGAGAAAGCAGATTTAACATCCATTTGATGGACTTTGATTTGTTGGAAGCTTGAAAGGCAAGAACATTCTGATGGTTTCCAATCTAGCCACAGAGCAAAGGTTTCTTCAAGTCTATTCCTTCCTGTTGAGCATACCCCTTGCACACCAGCCTAGCTTTATTTCTTATAACTTCCCCATTCTCATTTAGTTTGTTTTGAATATCCATTAAGTTTGCCCCATGACAAAAATGTCATTGGGGTCTTGGTACTAATTTCCAAGTATGATTCTTTTCGATTGGATCAAGTTCTTCATTCATTGAATCCAACATTCATCTTTACTAGATTGATTGACATTATGAGGTTCAACAAGAGATTAAATGCTGCATAGCTAGAAGATCCACAAGAGTCCTTCTTGTTTGTACACTTGATCCCTTTCTCCCAAAATTTGGGATTCAGGATGATTCTTTTGAACATATCCGGATGGAGCCTTTCAGATAAATCCTCTACGGGTTCTTCATTGGGTTCACTATCTAAATCATTCCTATTTGATGTAGAATGATGGCGTCATTATCTTCTCGCTAGCTTGTTTGTTTTTCTTCTTCCAGAATTGCAGGAGACTCATTAATAACAACATCAATACATTCAACAATCTTCCCAAGCCTTTTATTGTAACATTTATATGCTTTACTCCTAGAGAATGTTCAAGAAATATTCCTTCATCCGCTCTTGGTTCAAATTTGCCAAGTTTTTCATCATTATTCTTGATAAAGCATTTGCTTCCAAAGACTCTAAAAGTGTTTTATGTGTTGAGGTTTTCCATACCACAGCTCAAAAGGAGTTTTATCACCGCTTACACCTAACATGTGCTTTTATTGAGAATATTTGTTTTTGTATGTGTTGCTTCTCCCCAAGATGTATCAGGTGTTCCTGAATCCTCAAGCATAGCTCTAGCCATTTGTTGAATTGTTCTATTCTTTCCAACACCATTTTGTTGTAGAGTGCCTACTACAGAAAACTGCCTTTTTATTATATTGTTCACAGACCAATGAATTCATTGATGTATATTCTCCTCCTCGACAAATCTAAGACATTTATTTTTAGATCTAATTCATTCTCAACTAGTGCTTCGAAGATCCGGAATTTCTCAAAAGCTTCATCTTTGTGTTTAAGTAGTCCAATCCAACACATTCTAGAAAAATCATCAATGAATAAGATATAGTACTCTTCACCACGTGGTGACTTTTTTCCTCATAGGTCCTCATATGTCAATATGAATGAGTTCAAGGGGCTTACGTGATGATCCTTCTTTGGCATTTTGCACTCGCTTATTCTAATTGGCACGATTTGGTATATGATACTGTAGAGTAATGCCGGAAAAATCAACAACAACTTTAAATCAAGCTTAATTAAGGATTTGAGAGAAGTCAAATGCCCCAATCTTCAAATGCCATATCCAATTTTCTCTCAAGATTTCCATCAAGTAACATGGTTCACGCTCTTAATATATAGGTTGTTAGGGAGTTCTTTTTCCTCTTTATAATAGTTTTTCCTCAGACAAGATCACAGCATCACACATTCTTTGAACTCAAGACAACTTCGTCTCCTTGACACATTTGACTTACTAACAAGTTATGCTTTCTTTAATCCATACATGACTTCATTATTTTCACATTTCTTTAGGAAGAGCGTAATCTTTCCTTAATAACCCAGGAGAATATTTCAAATGTAACTTTCTTTCTTTTCTAGGAGTACCATGCAAGAAGTTTGTCTCTTGTCACCCACATGTGTCTTGAGCATCCACCTTCAATGTACCACGGTTTTCTTCATCTTCTGAAAACAAGGCTATACCACAATTTTCATCTTGTAGTTCTTTCTTTTCCATACTTTGGAGTTTTGAGGAACATGCCTTTCAAATTGGATTTGCTTCAGATTCAGATTCTTCATGGCCAAAGTTATTGCAGTAGTTACCATTCAACTTCATCTCAAGAGGTGAGAAGTTGTTGAGGTGACTTCTTTTGTTTCACCAACTATTTTCTTTCTTGATTCTCTTGTCATGATAGTTCTATATGCAACACATTGAACAAAATTTTATGGGTTGTGGTAATGTGAAGCATTGTCCCTTGAAGAAGAAATTTTTGCTATCATGGAATCTTCTATGTGAATTTACTTGTTGATTGAATTTCCTTGAAAGGCATTCCCTAGTGTTTTTGAATTGGAGACGATCATGTCTTACGAAGATTCTTATTCCCTTGTCGAGGACAACATCCGGTAGACTAGCCAGAATCGCCAGATAATTTGGTGTCAAGACCAGAAGATTCTCCAAAGATATCCAAGGCCCTTTATGAGAGGAGACCTGTACCTTGATAATTTCATCTAGTTGGGTTTCATATCCTTTAGCAACTGTAGATTCGTAGTCTTTACTTTCTCAAGTTCTTTCTTAGACTTACTACTTCACATTCTAATTTCTCATTATGTTTCTCCTTTCTTCAAGCTGTTTTTTCAGAGTTTTCTACAAGGATTTTACTTTCTTCTAAAACATTTGAGTTTATTGTTTTCTTCTAGAAAGTCACTGTCTTTTAGAGAATCCTCAAAAATATCCATTTCTCCTCTGGATCCTTTTTCAAGTGCTAAGAGAAGTTTCAGTCTTGATCTACACTCTTTCCCTTACCATTGATAACCCATCATCATCTTCATGAGTATAGAAACTCCTGCTTTAGGCCTAAATCATTTTATTCCTTCTTGCTGCTTCCTTCCCTTTTTATGTGTTTCTTTATAAGGACACTTAGCAGCATAATGAGACCAACTCTTCCAATACTCAAAACATTTAAAGGAAGCTACCCAATCAAGTCCTCGGATCCTAGTTTCCTTACGAATTTTATCTCATCTTCTTTTGAGATATACCCTGATCCTTATTTTGTTTGTACATCCATTCCTTTGTAGAAGTTCTAAAGACTGCTTATTTGACTTCAGATGGTCCTCCCTTCTCATTTCATAAGCAGTTATTATGCCATGTAGTTGCACCACAAGAAGATTTTGAAGATCCTGCTTTACTTCAAGAGCTGATACTTTTGAAAAAATTTTGGCAGCTAGGAGATCTCAAAAGTTTTCAACCAAGGTAGTTCGCTATTTCTCCTAGATTTCTCATGATGCATAATCCATCTAGGACGCAAAAGAAATTGGCAATGCTTTCCTCATTTTTCATTTTAAGATTCTCATATTGAATTCTCAGGGTTTGTAGTTTAGCACTTTTTGCCTTTGCATCACCTTCATAACTCGTAATGATTTTATATGTCCTTTGTTGTGTTCAGCCGCATGACTTTGACAAATTCTGATTCAGTTAGGCTCTCTAACATGGCATTGACTGCTTTGCATTTGTTTTGTAGGTTTTTCTTTCTGCTGGATCTGTTGGTATTGTAGATGGATATTGATATCCTCCAACAATAGCCCATACATATGCTCACAGAGACTGAAGATAAGATCTCATCCTTGTTTTCTAGAAGATTAAACTATTTCCATTTCAAGAGGCGGAGGCCTAATTGATGCCATTCCGTCTTGATTGCTCATTTTGATTGACCCCCCTTCTAGCGGTTAAGCCTTTACAGAAGGACCAGGCTCTGATACAAATTGTTAATAACCAAGAAATTGAATACAAAATAACCACAAAAAATATACAAGAACAAAATGAAAAAAAAAAAAATCTTAGTCTACTTTATAGAGACTGTTGTATATTCTTATGAAAAATGGGGTGAGTATCCAGAGATCTTATTATGGATTTCTTCATTCATCGATGTCTTTTAAAAAGTAAATCAACAAAATAAACTAGCACGGATGAGTAGCACACATGAACACAGGATTTAAGGTGGAAACCCAAATCGGGACGAAAACCAATTACCGGCCAAGGTTCTATCTTCACGAATATTAATAGAAAAACATCTTCACAACAGTCAATTAGTGACTCATACTAGCACGGTGTTTCTACCGTAAGGATACAACCTTTCTCATTTACTAGCTCTTCTCGAAGGGAGCCAACCCTAAAGATAGCACCAGCCTTTCTATCGTAGTGGGTTCACCCTCATACTTCAATGTTTAATTAATGCTTCATTAATTTTCACACTGGATAAGGCAGTTCATCTAGTGGTTATGACAGCAAAATAAAATATTTCAAGAGTAACCACAGATCTACGGACCGCCGTGTAGTTACCAAAAGACTATTATATTAAATAACTTCAATAAACCTCGAGAAGATGCCTTTGATCTCATAGTTGCCGACCAAATCTTCACATCAGAGATCCGGGCCACTGAATCGCCACAAGGAGGTCTTTTCTTCAAACTTGCCATACTGCCCGCACAAATGCCCTCACCCACCAACAGATATTCCCACTATCAGAAAATGGCATCCGCATCCTCAAAAGGATCCCTGCAACCTATCACCATCCTCCTTTTCCGCAAGCGCATCATTCTCCAGAGGGAAGAGCATCGACAGCTTCTTATACCCATTGGTCCTTGACCCGCTCAACGCTCGCTGGGTCCCATATTTAATACCCAGAGGAAATCGGGCTCCCCGTTAAAAATTTAAAATTAAACTTACGGCCACTCGTCAATGGTTCGGGATCAAATCAGATTCCGACGCATCCGTGATTCACTGCATTTTTCATGATATCCGGGTCTTTGATGTCGAAAGTGACTTTGTTATTTCAAAACCGCATCCCCGGGACACGATGCACCCCTTTCCACGCCGGCTTAGCCCTGCTGGTTATAAGCCTTGGTCCCATAGGACCGCCAACACATGACCTCGATCAAACCTCCATCGGGCCTGTTTTCGATGCATCGATGTATTCACCCGGAGATCTTCCCGATCTGCCAAATCCCGACGCGGTTTCCTCTCCTTATTTCCACCCCGTTCACGTGGATCAAGTACTGATTCACATCCTTACGGGTACCGGTATCCACTAACCTCTCGGCCCTCTTCATCGGGCCAGGTCGGATACCGTACTTATCGATTTCGCTGGATCGGCGATTTCGGAATTGCAATAAACCTTTTGTGCCCGGATCTCCGATATCCCCGATTTATATACAACTGCTTGATTTCTCGACACCCGCCCTCGATGGATCTGGCTCGATGTCGGATTTCACCCATCGCGATTTTGGCATATGCGACAAATGAGAGCACATGTCTATAGAATTCGCGATCCCCGATTCTCCGATTAGAGATAAACTAAATTGTGTATAACCTTGGCTCAACGCTACGATATCGCTGAGACAAGATATCGCTAAATCTGGGTTTCAAGTAGTGTTCTGACATATCAAAGTCCCCGATCATGCTCCGCCGACATCACACGCGTTTTGACATCGTTAAACATTGCCATCGTCACTCGATTCGTGACATACCTGCGGCTCAAGTGTTGAATCACCGGACACCGCTATTACTCCGGGTTGTGCCATCGGGTTCCCTTTTGCCGGACGTAATCCAATCGACGTGAGTTGGATCAACGTCCAGATCACATGTTGATCCGCTCTGGGTCAGACATTGATTTTCTGCGGAAATCTGGGTTTTCGCGTATTGTGTCGCTAGACAGAAATCCTCGGTCCCCTCAATCTCGATGTAGCCTCTGCTGCCACGCCACCCATACAAAATGAACGGTCCGTGATCCATGCTTAATTTAATCCACATCCAATCATGATTGGGTTTTCGTTGGATCGAGTGATTTGGATTATTTCAAAGTCCGTGAACTTCGGGATCCGTGAGCAGCTTATCAACTGGTCCTGATCCTTTCTCGATTTGACGGTCCAGATTCAACCGCGATTTCACTCTTGGTTTTTCCCCGATGGAATATATCCTCGCATTGCCCTGACGACGAATTGCTCTTTCGAAATTTGAATGAGATCCTGTGAATGTGGATCTCCTTCTCTTCTGCACGCTAACTCCGCTATTGCCATCAATGACAACAAACTATCAACATTAGTTTCTTTTGTTCATGATTTACAACACAAAAGACCTCCATTTGTCTTTGAATATCCACCATTCCATTTTTGATGAAGGTGGCTTGTTTCTTTATTTTCTTCCCTTGTTTCATTGCTAGAGAAGTTATGCTCTCTCTCTCTTTTGATGTGCTTTGATGTGGTATTCCTTACCACCAAGGACCAAGTGATACTTATTTTCGTTTTGTAGAAGGTAGCATCCCTATACCACAAGTAGGGGATACCCAACATCACTTTGCATGCATCCAATGGTGAAAAAATTACACTCTATCTCATCAACATAGATGGCACTAATGGAAAAATTGATTTTACACCTTCGAGTGATTCTCATAACAATTCTCCCTTCCAACCATAATAGTGAACTTGGTTGCACTAGATTGTAGGTTTCTATACTAAGCTCATCAAATAATGTTTCAAAAATGAAATTACATTGAGAACCACTATAAAATAAGGCATTTACCTTATGGTTCTTCACTTGAAATTTGATTCAAAATAATGTTTATCTTCACTTCCTTCTACAATGTGGTGCAAACCATGACTTCATCTAGATTATAGTTGCTTTATGTTGCTTCTTATTTTGTATTGGTACATAACTTTGCTTTCCAAATAGAATTTATCCACTTTGGACACAATTATGAATGAAGTTTCCATCACTTCTCTTCCATGTTCCCATCCACATCACAATGTTTGAAATGCCTATTAGGATCCCTCCTTTCCTCGATTGTGGTTTCTATCCCTTTGTTTCTCTTTCTTGTTGATTTCTTCTGTCCACATGCTTCTTTCTTTTCCTGGAGTCTAACTCAATGTAGAGAACCTTCTTCCTCGCCTCATCTATGGTTTTCACACCATGAAGCTGCAAATTTCTTTGGATATCATTGAAAATTCTTCCAAGGTACTTCATCACCACCTCGGGATCTTCCAAAGAGATACGCAACCTAATGGCCTGCCTCCTGAACTCATAAATGTATTATTTCACTCCTTGTCCTTGTTCTTACCAAAGGTACTTCCACTTCATGATTTGTTCCTCTTCATAGCCTATGGGATATAATTGTGACTTTATTAATCTCTTGAAGTCCTCCCCTTTCATCACCATGGGACTGTTTCCTATCCTCGATGCATCCACATAAATCTCCAATCACAACAGAGCATGTCTGGTCATATTCAAATGGGAAAAGGATATCTATTGTGTTTCTTGGATTAGATAAGGATAGAAGTAAATTTACAATTGTTTCAACCAAATATCCAAGGATTCAACACATTTTTCATTAAACATGGGTATTTGTAGCTTCTCTTCAACTTTGAAAGGAACACTAGAAGATGAATAAAAATTGTTTTCATTACCTGAGTTTCCAAGAATCTCACATTTGGAACCCTCCGGGCCAATTAGCTTGTGTTCTTCATGCTTAGCCTTTGCTAAGTGTGCTCCCTTACCCTTAATTACTAAAAATTTTGTCACCAACTTGATCAATGTAGCTATTCTTTTCTCCAATCAGGCCAATTTGACCTCAGGGTCTTCCCCACCTTCACAATGATGCCCCACCATTGAATGTGATATGCTTCTCTGTAGGCTTGGAAACAATGCTTGTCCATTTTTGGTATTAGTTTTATGTGTGTTTACCATGCATGTGTGTTCTCCAAGTCTTGGAATTTGTTCTCACATCTAATCCATAAATGGTAGGCCTATGTCCTATCCTTTCGTCAACTTAGATGATGTTTTGGAGTACATATTCTTTATATCTTGATCTTATTCTACTGGTTTTAAGCCTTGTAATATGTTGAAAAATACCCATATCAATCAAAATAAAGACTAGTTGAACACCCAATAGTCAAGTCAGGGAAATGACATACAACACGACTAGGAGAAGCTAAATTCGACAACATGCAAGTTAGGTCAACCAATTGTCTGTTCGAATGAGTTTCGGGTCAACCAAGTCAAGTCAGATGAAAGTTAATTCGACCAAGGGAATCAAATCAACCAAAGGAGAGTCCTATTGAATCGTGGGTGGATCTAGTCGACTAGGAATGGATGTTGGTTGGATAAGGAAAAGGAAGTCGATGAGATAGAAATCCCAACATAAATGAACCGACCCATGAGAAAAAAATAATTAGGAGGATGATTCAATTGACAACCGTGGAGGGAAATCCTCTATAAGTCAGATTTTGTGAGCAACAATTGAGAAATTTTTTTGAGGGAAAATTCAACAACCAACTACGTAGGAAAACATTTTGGGGTGATTTTTGGTAACCCATGCTGTAAAAAAATGCCCAAAGATTATTTTGGTAATCCCGTGGAAACTAAAAACATTTGTAAGTTGAGTTCAATATTCAAAAGAAAATAACAATGTACAGGGAAGGTACTTCAATCTTAGGAAATGCATGTGACTACAAGAAGGATGAGAAATTCACCCAAACAATAAAAAAAAACATGCCTAGGCAGTGGATAAAATTCCTAGGGATTTGTAAATTCGCCCAGGTAAGTATAAATTCTCCTAGGTAGTTTCAAATTTACCCAAGAAATAGGAGAACACATTGGATGGGTGATACAAGTTAAAAACACACTTCAACAAGGTATGCATAGATTTGTGTAACTCAAAATCAAACTCCCAAAGCATAGATTGTAGTAACTTGTAGATTCAACATTTAAATGGGATTATTTGATTATGCTTGGGAGAAACTTACAAATGGGGGTGAGTTATACATAGAATATGTGTATTGATGCTCACTAACAATACTAAATTTTAGATTCCAAGGCTCAGAGACAACTTGTCTTAGAGTGTACATACACTTTAACACCTTTGTACACTTAACTTCAAGGAGGCTACACTCTTTGAGCTCCAATTTTTTCTACTTTCCTTCCCTATTTCTCCTTGCATCTCCATTTGCTTCCCTCTTCATTGCAGCTCTAATTATTTTTAATAGGATGATTTTGGAAGGACAACCATCATAGTTTTTCATTTCTCCTTCCCATTGTGCTAGAAGACTAAATAAAACAAAACATGTTTATTTAGAACATTTACAAAAATTTTCCAAGATCCAATTCAGATAATATCTAGAGTCCTTAGCTTCTAAGATTACAGATATTGTTGTATAATAGTAATAAGTAGAAATGGCCCTGCACGACAAGCTCCGACCTGATATCAATTCTTGAAACATTATGTCGACATACACAATACATAAAGACCACCATTTTATCATGCTTTCAAACAAAGTTCTTTCTTTGGAACCATCACACATTGTCTCTTGAATCATAAGTACATCCATATTTAGACTCTCAATGATCTTGAGGAGGGACAATTTTTTGGGGGTGCCCCCTATCCCCTTGCATTGAATGAGAGAATATTCATTTTGAAGAGATAGTGAGGGAATTCCCTTCTCTAAGGGCCCTAGATATGGTTGTTTTTTTATCTTTGTGAATGTCGACGATGGATTTCTACTATGCCTTTAGGAGGTGATATTTTATTTTGAACAGTTTTGTTTGGACGTGATCGAGATCAGGGAAACCTTTGGAGGGAATAAAATCATTTGACCTAGGACACAGTCTTAATTAGTAATCTCTTTCAAATATAGGAGCCAAGACAACGACTTATGGAGAGGTATTTGGGGGCTCAGCCTTAGACTAAGAGGGAAGGGGCGATGCTAGGAGTAGGAGTGAAGTGGGGAGATGAAGGGAGGGAAACAAGGGAAGTGATGTCAAGTTCCTAACCAAGGAGAGCCTCAAAGGCCAGAGATTCTGGGGGGAGCCTCACACAAATCAGGGTTAGGAGATGAAACAAGATCCATGGAACCAGGAAGGGACTTCATAGAATCATTACTATTAGATAAAAAAAACAAGGGTGTGAAAACATCAAAAGCCTTACATTAAATATCTTTTCTCGAGGCCACTTCAGCAAGAGGACTTGAAATTTTTTCTCTTTTGTCCTCCTTTTGTTCTAGAGCTTCATCAATTAGATAATTTTGTTGCAAAGGTTGAAAAAGTTTTTTTCTAATCATAGAATCCTTCTTAACCCATTTGTTGACAAGATTCTTTGGAAACCATTGTACCCTAGTGAACTGCACTTGAATATGCCCAAATTTCTAGTAGGAGAAGCATATGAAGGGAAGATTCTAATAATCCACATTTTTGTTCCATATATTCTTTTCATAGACCAAATCAACATTACTAACTAGCCCATTTTTAAGGTTGACCTCTACCTAGATACATGCCTAATGTCTGTTAGGTTTTTGGTCCCAACCTAGTTTTAAATTGATAAATTTCCCTATTTTGATGCTAATAGCTTCCAATGCCTCCTTAGATTAGAATGCTACAGGTAGACCTGGAAGGATGGACCAAGCCTTGATTATGAAAATTGGTTCTTTGGCCGCATCAAATTCCACCGTCCATATCTGAATAACTAATACCAAAGGACCCCAATTCCAACTTCTCTCCATAAAATTCTCATAGTTTGAGCTCACATTTAACCATAGACAATGCTACACCATTTTCACCTAACCATAGGCACAAATCAGCCCCCAAGCACCTTAAAATTTAACATAAATAATGATTCTATGAAGCCACACCATAACCAACAGATGACCAAGAGAGCGCACCTTCTCGAAGAGTAGCACAGAAGAAAAAGTACACGAAATACTGAACAAGAGAAAATCGTACAACTACAGTTGATGCTACTCCTCCAAAATTGTACATTGTTTACGGTTTCTTGAGTGAGAGTGAGTGAACAAATAAGCCAAGATTTCCTATATTTATATTAATCTATCCAATGAATTTTCTAGCTAGGTCGACCTAACTTTCTGGTAATTATATTTTTTGTTTATCTTTTTCCTGTGAGGCAAAATTTTCTTCCTAGAGGATAATACCTTAATATTATATATTTTGTTAAGAAGACATGTCTTCTAGGGTTTTCACACATCTATTTAGGGTTTCTCTTGCTTATAGGATATTTTGTTCTAGTTAAAGGTTACATATGGAGGTTAATACCTCCCGCAACTACCATAATATCCACACTCCCTCTTAGTTAGGGAGGTAATAATGGTCTCAAACAAATCCATCCATATCCACACATCCATCCATGGGAAATAGTCACATAGTATTTCATACCATTCTACATGTAGCATCATCATATATCAAGTCATGAGTATAATCATCACTATCAGCATCATCTGGTAGCAATTTGGCATCAAAACATATCGTCGTACTTGTTCTTGGTATTCTTCTATCATATAAAATATTACAATATCCATGAGACTCATTTATCTACATTGATGATCCATCTCCACCACCATGTGTCTAGCACCCTGGGTCAATCTTGTCCCATGACAAGAATCATGACCTCGTCGGAGCCACATTCACCTCATAGTTGATCCTCTCATAGGATCACTCCGTGAATGCATTTATATCAATTCTATCAGACACATGTGTCTATCACATCAGTTTTTTATTGTCCCATGCCAACAATTATGATCACATCATAGCCAAAAACACCTCATGTTGATCCTCTCATAGGATCAATATGTGAATGCATTCAACTTGATTCTATCAGACACGTGGAATTGCACCTCAAGCAACTCAAGTATTTAGTGTTGATTTTTCAATAAGAAAGGTTTAAGCATGAAATTCATTCCATTTTATCATTTTACTTAAACCATGTACAATTGTGTTCCAACAACCAAGATCACAAGAAGAAGCACTAGGCACAAGTACATAAGAAGTATCCTAGGAAACTCTTATCAACAAGGGAATAAAACCCAACCAATCCTTTGGTATATTTTTCATGGGAAATACCACCACCACCAAAAAATACTAGCACACAAAAGGGTTCTCACAAACCCTAGAAGACTAGCTCCCAAGAGAGGTGCACACTCTTCCCAAGAAGATGTACTTGCTGAAATTTCCAAACACACACTTGATATATGATTCCTCAATGGGGAATTTATGTTTAATTATATTAGACTAAACCTTTCAACACAAGTGTCTATTGGCAAAACAGGGCCAACCTCTCTAACTCACGATATAATTAATAATAACCAGGTTAATTATCTTTTACATTAATTATCTATTACATTAAGGTGGGGATGACCTGTACACTTTACATTACAATTTGGGTTACATGTAAGTATGACTCTTGAACAATATAGAAAGGGATCTCATACACCCACTAGTGCTCAACCACTATGGGAACATCCATAGGGATGTCCATATATCTATCTCACCACGTCTCATAGGAGAACCGCACTCACTAGTGCTCAACCATTAGGATCACATTCACCTGTGCTCATCCATGGGCATGTCCAACTCAACAGATCTTCTTTCCCACTGCATTACACGTGAGAGTCATCTCAAGTTCATCATCTCAACTTTCTACTCACAGGAGGCTAATACATCTTCTTCATCTTTGTCTCGTAACGAGGCACCCAACTCATGGGAATTCACATGTTCACCTTGTGCTCAGCCACATGCACATTCAACTCAGCGGATATCCTTTCTCACTACATTACACAGGATAATCATCTAGATTTATTCTCAACTCTATGTAAGAAGGAGGCCATCACTACGTTCCATCTCTTTCTCAGATAGGAACCACACACCCATCTCAGGGGCTCTCTCTCAGGTTTGTGTCCTGGAGGATGTCTCACACAACTGTAATCATCAACACTCCCTCTCAGCTAGGGAGGCATTCTCCACCAGACCAGGTCTCTCATGGAAATACTCGAACTTTGTCTTCACCATTGGTTTCGTGAAGATATCTATGATCTTCTCATGGGTAGGAAGATACTGCACATGTATTGTCTTCCTCTGCACCATGTATCTAATATAGTGATATTTTATCTTGATGTGTTTTGATTTGTCATGAAACACAGGGTTCTTAGAGAGCTTCACTCAACTTTGGTTATCGCAATGAATAGTAGTAGGATCCATCTCATGATCAAATAATTCAGTCAGAAGTTTGTGAAGCCACACTGTTTCGTGGACTGCTACATTCAATGCAATTTACTCTTCCTATGCGGTACTCAATGCCATAGATCTATGTTTTCTGCTACACCAAGAAACCATGGAAGACCTTAAAGTGAAGAAAAAACTAGAGTTGATTATCCTATCCACTGTGCTCCCTGCCCAATATGCATCGACATATCCCTGTAGGCTCAAATCTACACTAGAGGCATAACTTAGGCCATAACCAATTGTGCCTCGTAAGTATCTCAATACATGTTTTGTTGCTATCCAGTGTGTCTTTCTCGGTTGGCTAAGAAATTGGCTAAGAACATTCATTGCATAGCATATATCCAGTATGGTGTTAACGAGATACATCAAGGATCCAATCAAGTGTTTGTATAAGTGTTGATCTACCTCTCCTGAATCAGTATCACCCATCTTCTTCAAATCCATCACCATTGGGGTGGGCATGAATTTACATTCTGTCATACCAAATTTTTTCAATATCTGTAGAGTATATTTCCCTTGACTCAGGAAAATATCATTTGTCCTCTACCATACTTCTAGTCCCAAGAAGTAGTCCATTAAGCCCAAGTCATTCATTTCAAATTTAAAAGTCAATGCTCGTTTGCACTCAACAATGATTCTCTTTGAACCGGTGAGGAAAAGGTCATCCACATATAGGACCAAAATCAAACACTCATTGCCATCAATATGATAATATAATTTTGGATCAACAATAATTTTTTGAATCCCAAACTCATGAGAAATCCATCCATTTCTCGTGCCAAGCACGTTGTGCTTCCTTTAGACCATATAGATATTTCTTCAACCTACACACATGAGATCTTTTGTTGTGTATAATGAATTCTTTTGGTTGCTCGATATAAACTTCTTCCTCAATTTCATTGTTGAGAAAGGTTGTCTTTACATCCATCCGGTGTAGCTTCCAACCCATGGAAGAAACTAGTGCAATGATAGAACATATGGAGTTGTATAGGGCTACTGGATAAAAATTATTTTCATAGTCAAATCCATCTACGAGTGATAACCCTTTGACTACATATATCACTTCTTCTTTTTTTCGATGCTTCCATCAGATGGATTCTTGATTTTATAAATCCATTTGGAAGTAACTACAGAATTTCCCTCCAATCTTGGAAGAATATCCCATACATCATTTTTCAATATAGATTGATATTATTTAGTCATGACATATTGCCATACTTGTTCACCTAAAGCTTCTCCATGAAAAGATGGCTCTACATTAATGATGTGACTCATGGATGAAAGGTAGCTTGAGAATCTCTATGGTCTCTTTCTTTCTCTGGTTGTTCCTTCAGGGGATTTATGTCCCTCTGCTTCTTGTAGAGTTGTTTGGGCCCAAGCAAGCCTTTTATGTCCAACTCTAATATCTCTAGGAATTTCACTTGGAGCGACTGAAACGGTTGATACTTGTTCACCTAAAGCTTCTCCATGATAATATGGCTTTGAGTCAATGATGTGGGTCATGGATAAAAGGTAGCTTGAGAATATGTTTGGTATCTTGCTTTCTCTGGTTGTTCCTTGAGGTGATTTATGTCCCTCTACTTATTATAGAGTTTGTTGGGCCCAAGAAAACCTTTTATGTCCAACTATATTATCTCTGGGAATTTCCCTTGGAGCAACTGAATCAGCTGGAACAACTAGAGAAACTAGATCAACTGGAATAATGTCCATCTCCCTTTGAACTGTTGAAGGGGAGTATGCATTGTCTCACTATCAATTTCCATCTGAGCTTATCTAGATCCTTAGAAGGCTAGTTCTTGTTCAAAAGTAACATCTTTTTTTATTTCAATTTGTCTTGGATGAGGAATGTAGATTCAATATTCCTTTGAGGATTCACTATATCCTACAAATGTGTCCTTTCTCCTTGAAGGTTCTATCTTGGATCTCTTCTCTTTGGGTACATGAAAATATACTAACACCCAAATATTCTGAAGTGTCCAATATTAGGCTTGACTCTGGTGAAGGATTCTTCTAGAGTAATTTTCTTCAAGATCTGATGAGGAATTCTATTTTGAACATGCATTGTTGTCATGCATGCTTCT
>SNQJ01S0016912.1:104909-121929 GCA_010110895.2 Picea sitchensis
AAAATTGTATAACCATTTTATATTTGGGAATTAATTTTTTTTTATTAAAAAATTAGAATTAATAATAAATAAAATATGGAAAAAAGTTGTCATAGACATCTCATTAAATTCCTTATAAGATCATTAAATTCCTTATAAGTTGAAGGTGCAAAGACATTAATAAGATGAAACTTTGAGTATAGGTGCATTTTAGAGTCTATTATCATAGGTCAAAATCGAGTTCACTTGTTTTATGCTTATGAAACAATCTTGTTAAATCTATCTTCTTAGTTTTGAATATATGAAAAATTTATGAAATTATTGTGACTTGTTATTATTTGATAGCTCAAATATAATGGTTATCAAAGATCGATGTCTTCCTGTTAGGGGATTTATGTCTTTATTTATAGTTATTATTTTTTATAATAATTCATAAACTTTATAAGAATATTAGTAATGAGTATAGTATTATAATATTATTATAATGAAGGAATTAATATAATATTAGTAATTTATAGTTATTGTTTTTTTTAATAATTCATGAATCCCTTTATACAAGAATATTAATTATGAGTATAGTATTATAATATTATTTTAAAAAGACAGTTAATATAATATTATTAATATTTATGGAGTTATTATATATAATATTAGTTATTAGATTTATTATATATAAATTTTAGGTTAAAGATTTTAAATTTTGTTAAAAATTGTTGGATTTGTAGATTTAAGTGATTATTTTTGTAAAATTCTAGTATTCTCGGAGTTTTTCACCATGCTGAATCTATTTCTGTATTCAAAAATAGATTTTGAACAACAAAAAATAGTGATTAATGTAAACTTATATGGTTCTATTCCGATGAAAAAAACATTTTGTAAAACAATTGTAATTAGAGAAAATTAATATGATATTAATTATTGCTGAATTCTTGTTTTAGTTTTTTTATAACAGTTTTTTTTATGTTATAAATTTAAGTTTTGCAAGCAAGCGACGGACTCTGTCTATTTTGAAATTAGAATAGAGAAAACGTATTATGGACTTTAATGGCATTATTGCATTATCTTAGGGCTCCCTTGGAATAATTCGATTTTACTTGTTTAGACTTGGTCCCTCGTTGTGACCATTTTGTTTGCAAGCACATCTAGGTAACAAAATTAGCAAGGGTGTCTATTATTTGTATGCATATCCAGGTAAGTAATCAGCTTGCTTGTTGGCATCGGTGTCTTGACCTCTTCGGATTTAACATTAGTGATCAATGGAAATATTTAACCTTTTGAATGTACTAAAATTATATGAAAGCACTCCTTTTAGTCCCACTTTTAAACGAATATAATATTAAAAAACTAATATAACATTAAATCCAATACTTGTCAAATACCTTCTCCATAATAACGTGTAGGAACCTTTCGGAAGCTGTCATATGCACTTGCCACCTGAATTCAGTTCTCTCATTTCTCTGGTAATTCTTGCATTTTACTACTATTGCTATCATTCATTTTCCAAGAAAGGAGAGGGGAGATTGTAAGTTAGTGATATATTTCTAGTTGTGCCAATAGTTGTAAGAAATGAGATTAATGGCTCGTGAATTAATTAGTAAGGCTGCTAAGGAGAGATGAGATTGTAAGTTGATATATATCTCGTTGTGCCAATAGTTCTCAGAAATGAGATTAATGGCTCGTGAATTAGCAAGATTTCACAGAGGATTTTCTTAATAAAAGCTTGACGTGTCTTATACTGCAATTTAGATCCAAAAAGGAGCCCACAAAGCCCACTTTTATTTCTTTTATTTCTTTTTTCAAGTTGATTTCTTTCATGTTGCATGTCAATATAAATACCTCCACGGATTGCTAATAGAGGATTTTCTTAATAAAAACTTGACGTGCCTTATACTGCAATAATTTAGATCCAAAAAGGAGCCAACAAAGCCCACTTTTATTGCTTTTTTTTCTTTTTTCAAGTTGATTTCTTTCATGTTGCATGTCAATATAAATACCTCCACGGATTGCTAATAGCATTTCTAGGATGCAGTGTAGTATGTCTAATCTCTAATAGGGTATTTACTGTCACTCTAAAGTAGTGACTCTAATTTTGAATGGAGTCTTTATGAGGTTATAGAAATAGTAAAATACCTAAAAATATTGACTATAATTGGTTAAACTGTTTCTTTATATTTGTTTCATTATATAAATTAACAAAATACCCAAAAACATTGGTGACTGATTACTTATAGCCTTGATTTTTTTGGATTGTTAAGGATTGTTAATATAACTAAAGGCAAGATGGAATTTGTTTTGGGAAAATCTCTCCATGTTTAATGCATTTCCATTTCTCATTTTGGGGCAATGATATTATTGTATCGTGCTTAATTTTGCAGGTACAATATCAGAATACAACTTGCATGTGCTAGTCCAAGCCTCTTCTAATAGTGAATGGACAGTTTCCAGGACCTACGAATGCAGTAAATGAGGGTGACAAGGTGATTGTAAAGGTCATTAATCATGTAAAACACAATACCACAACGATACTAATTTTATATTGCCGAACCTAGTAGTTTCGATTTGAAATTTATTCTTGTATATGGTTTTTAGTACTATTGCATTAATGAACATGTCTCTGCAAGCACGTGTTAGTCAATTTCGGACATGATGGGTTGATGGTCCAACTTATATTACTCAGTTCCCAATACATAAGGCCACTCATACCCCTTCAGTGTCACTCGACATAGGGGTACTCTTCTTTGGCATGCTCACATCATATGACTCAACATAGGGGTATTGTGTTTTGGCATGCTCACATCACATGGCAACGAGCATCAGTCCATGGAGCATTCAATATATATCTTAAGCAAGGCGTTGTGTATCCTAAGACGAACACTATGCCGAGAATACCCTAATTCTAATTTAGAATCAAGATGATTAGCAAATTTTAGACAACTTTGATTGTTTCATTTATAGACTAGCTTAACTACACAAGGTTTACTGAATTCAACTGTGTTGCTTGTTAATGGACACTCTTAAGTCTGTTTTTAATTGGGTTTCTTTTTAATTTATTTTTTCCAGATTCCAATTTTGTTACTCCCATGATATATGTAATGCTTGAGGATATCGCCATGGGTACAATCGTTGCTATATTTCTCCTTCTTTATGGAAGTATGCAATTTGAAAAAGATTTATTTCTTAGTTTTGGCTTAAGAAAAAGGTTATTTTCTTTTTTCTATTGAATTTCATAGATGGAAATATGTGAATTGAGGAAAACTTAGGAAAAAAGAAAGGAATTATTATCATTGGCTTTTATATAGAGTAGAAAATAAGGTAAATAATTTTAGGTGCAAACTTTTAAGATGATGTAAAAATGAGAGGAAAAAATAAGGGAATTTGTATCACAATTTTTACATAAAGCAATTATTACAAAAGATGAAAGCTTCAATACTATACACATTTATATGCTATAAGGAAAAATGTCATTAAAGGAAAACAAGATTACACAATTATATATGTAAAGGAAAAATTTGTTTGCTTCTATGATATAAGGTTTGATCCACATAGATGAATGTAGGAGAATGCAGACACACTCGCAGGAACACAATTATATATGTAAAGGAAAAATTTGTTTGCTTCTATGATATAAGGTTCGATCCACATAGATGAATGTAGGAGAATGCAGACACACTCGCAGGAACACAGAGGAGAGCAAAGGAGAAAATATTTGATAACGTAAATAAATAGTGTTCATTAGTGTCCATTTAAGACAATTTATATATAAAAATGGACAAGACCATAGGACGGACTTACTGTTGGTTTGCTTGCGTGTAGTAGTTACACTCCGTAGCTTCTATCAAGTTGAGTTTAGCCTACCGTCCTCACTGATACTGATAAGAGTTTTAATAGTCCTGACAAGAGTTGTACAGGAGTTGTAAATGCATTGTGGAGTGCTTTAAATGAAATCCTCCATTAGATTGTCAAAGCATGGAAGTTGATTGCTTATTAAATACTTACATGGTAGTTGATCTTAAATGTTGCGGTGCATCAAGGTTCTGTATCTAGAGAAACGATGTGCACATTTCGAATGGAGGATTCTTGCTACAACATTACAATATCATGCTCATACATTTCATTTCCATAGAAGAAGAATTAATATTTAGAATTAAGAGAAACCATAGGAGTGAGGCTACGCTCACAATCTATTATTTAATTAAGATAGATTACATCATAATATAGGAATACAATCTACTTAGAAGGTTACAACAAACAATAGGAAAATAGGATCTACATTAAACACTAGTAGAGTTTGTCTACGTAACTAACTCTTGCTCTATTATTTCCAAGTCTCCCCCTTAATGGAGAATGGATTGAATTCTACACCTAACATCTCCCTAAACAACTCAAACTTAATCTTTCCAAGAGGCTTAGTGAAAATATCAGCAGTATTTTCACAGGTATTACAATACATAAGAGTTATTTCATTGGGGTGTAACTTTTCTCTAACAAAATGAAACTGAGCATCAACATGCTTTGTCCTTGCATGATAAATTAGATTATTCACCAGCTTGATTGAACTTTGATTATCACATTTGATCATTGTAGGTTCATTTTGTTTTTCTCCAACATCTTGAAGAAGTCTTCTCAACCAAATAACTTCACAAATTGTTGCACACAAGGCTTTATATTCTGCTTCATTAGAAGACAAAGATATAGTAGGATGTCTTTTACTGCTCCACGAAACAACCACTGATCCAATGCCAAACACATATCGAGTGGTTGATATTTGATCATCTGGATTGCCAACCCAATGAGAATCTGAGTAACCTGTCAACTCAACATCAGATGCATCAGTATATTTAATACCATAATCAAGTGTTCCTTTTACATCCATGAGTACTATTGTTGTTGCATTCCAATGGATTTCTTGAGGTTTCACCATAAAATGACTTAACACACTCACATAATATGCAATATCAGGTCTCGTTGTGGTGAGATAGTTCAAACTACCCACCATATGTCTATACATAGTGCCATTCACCTCCTTCGAACCATCATCACAAGAAAGTTTCACATTCTATTGCATGGGAACAATAGAAGATTTACACTGATCCATTTTAAATCTCTTAAGTTCTTCTTTGAAATACTTACTCTGACAAACAAAAGTTTGGCCTGCATTTCTCCAAACTTCAAGACCTAGGCAGTAATGTAACTCACCAAGATCTTTCATTTCAAAAACTTGTGACATCTGCTCCTTGATTTCATCAATTAATTTCCATGCATTTCCTATAATTATTAAATCATCAACATATAAGGAAATCAATACTATATACCCCTACTCATCAAATTTGGTATACAAATTTGGATCACTCTTGATCCTCATAAAACCCTATTGAAGAAAGAAAGAGTCTATCTTCTCATACCATGACCTAGGTGTATGTTTTAGTCCATACAATGCTTTCTTTAACTTACACACTAAGTGTTATTTCCCATGTTTCAAAAACCCTTTAGGTTGAGTAAGGTAAAACTCCTCCAACTTACCATTCAAAAATGCAGATTTAACATCTAATTGGTGTAGCTTCCAATGGTACTTTCTAGCTAAAGTAATTAACAATATGATAGTATTCAATTTAGCTACTGGTGCAAACATTTCAACATAATCAATACCTTATGTTTGTGAATACCCATTTTCCACCGATATAGCCTTATATTTGTCTATACTACCATATGATTTAAACTTGGGTTTGCATATCCATTTGCATCCAATGAAATATTTATGTTTAAGCAATTCAACCAATTCCTAAGTATTGTTTTTCATTATATATTCATATTCTTCCTCCATTGCATTTCACCATTCATCATGTTCATTGGCTTCATTAAAACTCAGGGGTTCTATGACATTTGAAATGCTACTCATTAGGACATAGTCTCTATACCTCTCAAGGAGCCGAACCTGACATGAAGATATTCTCAACTGATTATCTTCCTCCCCACTTTGTGAAGATCTCTCTTCGCCTCTAGGTGAACTGTGACTGTTTGAAGTATCCATATCACTGAGTCCTTGTTGTTGTTGTTGTCTCTGCGGTTGTGGCTATTGTTTTGGTGGTTGTTGTTGTAATTGTGGTTGTTGCTGTGATGATTGTTTTTGTTGCTGCTCTTCTTTAACTCCTTCATCAAGAAGTCTATGCCATTCCTCATGACGGTTGTCGTTATGATTTAATTCTTCCTTCTCATTGAAAATTACATCTCTACTCGCAAATGCTTTTTGAGTAGAAAGATCAAACACTTTGTATGCTTTTAATTCAGAACAATACCCTATGAAAATACATTTAATGGCTTTAGCATCCAATTTATTCCTATTCTCCTTTGGAATATGTGAAAAATCCTTACACCCAAATACTTTCAAATTATGAACTGCATGTTTGGAACCGTACAAGGCTTCAAAAGGATTAATATTATCAAGACATCTTGGTGGACTTTTGTTCTTTAAATAAACTGAAATATGGCTTCATCCCAAAATGTATTTGATAGATTCTTACCTTTCATCATACTGCGTGCACATTCTACTAGAGTTCTATTTTTCCTTTCAACCACTCCATTCTGTTGTACTATTCCATGATGTTTGCAATATTTGATGAAGTCCCCTGATTTATACTCTCCCCCTTGATATGAACGAAGGATTTTGATGGACTTTTTTGTCTGCTTTTCCACCATGGTTCTGAATTCCTTAAGGTACTCAAAAACATCAATTTTTCTTATAAGGAAATAAACCCATGTGTATATTGTGCAATCGTCAATAAATAACATAAAGTGAAATGCACCTCCTAAAGACCTAGTCTGCATAGGTCTGCAAACATCAGTATGCACAATATATAACACATCTCTCTTTTTCATATCAGGATTAGAGGGGAATTCATCTTTGTGCATCTTTCCTAATGAACATCCTTCACAAGCAACATTCTCATTCTTTAACATGGGAAGTCCTTCAACCATATTATTTTTTTGTAATAAAAATAAATCATTATGATTGATGTGTCAATACCTTTGATGCCAAAGAATCTCTATTGGCATAGTTGCAGAAGTCAGTGCGTGATGTTCTTTGCTGGTAACATCAAGCTTGTATAGTCCTCCTACTCTAACTCTCATTGCAACAGTTTTGTATTGGTCCAACATATCCTTCACTATGGAATAATTCTTGAAGAATTCAACCTTCAAGTTCCAATCTATAATGGTGGACATAGAGATCAAATTTTTCTTTATCCCAAAACATACACAACATTGCGAATGTGACGAACAATACCATTCGAAAATGTTACTGGAATATCTTTGTATCCCTTGATCTGATGAGCACGATCATCTCCAAGATATATGCTAGCACCATTCTATGTTTCTTTAAAATTAGTATACCACTTCTTATTACATGTCATATGTATTGATTCTCCTGAATCCACAAACGAGGCATCAACATCATCTGTTTCAACAAACAAAGCAAAATTAGACACAAACAATCTAAGATCTCATGAATAAAAATTCAGGGGTTCATCAATATCATCACTAGCAATAAACAATCTGAGGTCATGATTTGAAGATTCTTCTACATAATGACCTGAATTTTTTCTAGGTTTAGTCCTAGCCTCATCACTCTTGTTCTTATGACAATCTCTAATAAGATGTCTAGGTCGACCACAATAAAAACAACTTTTTGACTCATTCCTGTTAGATGGCATACCTTGACTCGACCTTGGAGATTATCTTCTCTGAGATGAATTGCCTTTGTGCAATGAACTGCCTCCTCTGCCTCTTTCTCCTAATCTCCCACTTGGGAATATCTTATTTGGCCACAGTTCCAAATCTAAATTACGAGGCTTCAAATTCACTTGTATCTCTTCCTCTTGCAGCAAAATACCTATCAATTCTTCAAAATTAGGAGGTTTCTCCCTTGCTGTGACACCTGTTATAAACATCTAATAATATTTTAGCATACCATTTAAGGTAATTGTGACAAGATCAGTGTTGGAATTTGTTTTCCCCATATTTCCTAGCTTGTCCTTCACCTCTTTAATGTGACCCAAAAATGAACTAAGAGATTCATTTCCATCCATATTAATGCCTAGCAATTTAGTTTTCAGGAAAATAATACGATTTGTATTTCTAATTTCATACAAATATTTAAGCATTGTCTATGTTTCAGTAGAAGTTTTATCTTCTCTAATATGTGGTATTATGTTATATTTTACATACATACACAACAATACCTTGGCCTTATTCTCGCGCTTATCCCAATATTGGATCTGTGTTGTTCTCGCACCTGCAGCCTCGTCAAGTTTTGCTTCATCTCCCTTCACAATCATCGAGACACCATAAACTTCCATCAACGTCTACATTTGAATTTCCAATTGATGAAATTCGATCCATATAATTTATTGGCTTCATTGAGGTTGGTCTCTACCAACGGATTTTCCATCTCTGCAAATGTCTTCTTGTCCAACCAGACAATGGATCCTTATATCACTAAACACACTTCAATGCTAGACTAGGCGAGCAATGAGAAGGATTCTCCCTAGAAACCTTCTTACGCCCACTACTCACGGACTCTCATTCCCCACATGCATGTTCTCCCTGGGAGTATACACCTTCACAAGATCAGTCCATCGGTGCTTCACCTCCCTCTCTGGGCCTCGGCAACAAACCAGATCAGGAAGTCTCAGATATCCATAGCTAGTGCTAGACTCTCTCTGAGAGAAAATCACTTCCCAGTAGCCTCTCTCACCTGAAGAGAGCTACTCGCAAGCCTCACAACCTACCCCTTGAACCAGTTTTCAACTCAATTCCCATAAGGTGAGGATAACAACCACAACCACTGGTCAATTCCACTCAGGACACACAGAAGGAAACAACCCAAAGGTGGTTTTGGTACAGACTCTACTCTTCAAAAGAAGTTAGGCTCGACTCACAGGACACAGGTGACACACCTCAATCAACACAGAGGATGAACACAGACTTCTTCCATTCAGACCAAGGTGAATCATATTTGTAGAAAAACATCATAGGCTTCCCACGCGGAGTTGCGTGAGGCATACCGAACACAGATGTAGAGCTCCCATCAGTTCAGACAACTCGTGGTGGAATGGAGGATGAACCTCCTCCAAAGTTTAATATTTGGATTAAATTTCATGTGCCAGGGCCAAAACTTGTCTCCCATAAGGTTGTGTGTGCTCCAGATCATGTGTTCCCTTTTGTACATGTTCCCCTTCTAGGAACTTAGGATAAAAACATACATTTCTCATAACTGTGGGAATAATAATAAATCATTATTCCCAAGGACTTAAGCCCCTAATATTAGACCCTAGGTTCAAAACTTAGCCTATCTTTCCAACCTTTCATCCCCTTTTCCCTTACCCACCTTGTGGAAGCTTAGTCCCCCATCACTCTTTCTTCGTGGTTAGTCTGCATGCAATGATGTTTATTCTTTATTAATGTTCTGCATATTACATTTACAAAAGAAGGATCATAGACTTAACACTTAGGCTCTTTAGCCTAATAAACACATAAGCCTACCAGCTTGTCAAAACGTGGCTCACCAACCTACAAAACATGATTTACAATTCATAAACATGATTACAACAGGGCTCATCCTTGGGGATATTACAATACCCTCCCCTTATTTTTGCACAGTCCTTAGTACAGATTTTACACAGCCTCAGTGAAATTTCTAAAATATTCAAAAAGATGTGGATAATCTACCCTCATAGAATATTCATACTCCCATGCCGCATCCTCAAGACCATACCAGGTCCACTCGACCTTTACAAACCCTATGTCTCGATTCCATAATTGTTTTCTTTTCCGGTCCAATATGTGCATAGGATGCACTTGCAGGACACCTTTTTTCTCCACTTGAATCACATTCCAATCAATTACATGATTAGCATCATGTATATATTTCTTAAGCAATGAAACAAGAAACACATTATGCATAGTCATGGATTCAAGTAATGCAATCATATATGCAACTGGCCCCATCCTTTCTAGGATTTAAAATGGCCCACAAAATCTGGCTGCCAACTTGGCACAGTTTCCCAACATTAGGGAACCTATATTGGCTTTCACTTTCAAGAAAACATGATCACCCACTTTAAAATCTATGTGGGTTCTATTCTTATCAGAATAAAGTTTTTACCTGTCTTGGGCAGCCTTTAAATTCTGCTTGATTTTTAACATTATTTCTTCCATTTCCTTGAGCAACTCTGGCCCAACTACTATCATGTTAGCTAGATTATCCCATATTACTGGAGTATTTCACTTTCTTCCATAAAGTGCTTCAAATGGGCTCATCTTCAATGATGCTTGATACCCATTCTTGTAGGCGAATTCTACCAAGTGTAGGTAGTCTTCTTATTTTGATGGTTTGTCCATCACATACATCCTTAGCATGTCTTCTATTACTCTGTTCACCCTCTCTGTCTGTCCATCAAACTCAGGATGATAAGATCTATTGAGATTCTGATTCATTTTCAATCCTTTGAATAACCCTTTCCAGAAATTCGAGGTGAATTTCGGGTCTCTGTGGGACATAATTGTGTTGGGAATCCCATGCAATCGTGCCACTTTCTTCATAAATATGTTGGCAACATCCGCTTCCTTGTGAGTAGTCTTTAACAAAATGAAATGGGCAGATTTCGTAAGCTTGTCCACCAACACCATAATTGAATTGTGTTGCTTGTCAGTCTTGGGAAATCCTGTGATGAAGTTGATTTTCACCACTTCCCACTTTCACTCAGGAATGTGTAAAGGTTGCAGTAACCCTGTTGGGTGTCTGTGCTCCGTTTTAACCTTCTAGCACTCCATACATCTGGCGATGTATCCAAAAATCTCCTTCTTCATATCTGGCCAAAAGTAATGGCTCATGACCGCTACCATGGTTTTCTGATATCCAGGATGGCCTGCATAAGGCACATTATGCATTTCATGCAAAATCATACGTTTCAAGTCCTAGCCATTAGGTACATTAATTATGTTCTTTTACAGAAGTGTTCCATCGGTTTCCAATTTATAATTTTCCACTTTCTGTGGCATCTCACCTTGTTGTATCTTTGCTACCCACTCCATGTAGTACAAATCTGCATTTGTGGCATCTAAAATTCTACCTTTTCTATCAGTTCGGTACATGCTAATAATTGTAGCATGTAATTCATGTACTCTCCTGTTGAGTTCATCAACCACTTTATTTTCCTTCCCTTTGATATGCTTGATATCAAAATCGTACTCACAGAGAAATTCCAACCATCTACTATGTCTAGTGTTCAAGGTTGGCTGATCAAACGAGTACTTTAGACTGTTATGGTTTGTTCTTAGTTCAAAACTCCTTCCCATGATGTAATACCTCCACTTCTTTATAGCGTGTACTATGGATGCCAACTCCAAATCATGAGTTGCATAGTTACTTTCATGCTCTTTCAACTTTATGGATTCATAAAAAATTACGAATCCATTCTGATTAAGGACTCCTCCCAGTGCTTCTTTTCATGCATCAGTTCATACCATGAAATCTTCAATTGGATCTGCAATCCTCAAGATTGGAGCATTGGTTAACAATTGTTTCAATAACTGAAATATTTTCTCACATTCCTCTGTCCACTTAAAATTTTTCTCCTTCCTTTGCAAGGAAGTGATATGTGTTGAGTGACTGAGAGGGGGGCGACTGAATCAGTTGCTACCATGCTTAAACAATAATGCTTATTTTAAACTCTTTACAAAGCACTCAATGAAAATCACAATAATGCAGGGAAATAAGTAATAGCACATTCAACATCAATCACGCATATGATAAACACGGAGACAAATATGTCTTGAGGAAACCCATAGAGGGTAAAAACCTCTTCTTCTTTATATGATAAATCATCTTTACATTCTTTACATTATCATACACATGAGCACCAACTTATAATGAGGCTACAACCTCTGTTTTTTAAGCTGCTACTTGCTGAGAGCACCAACTAGAAGGAAGCACCAACTCCCTGGGTTTCTCTATCACCAACTAGAAGGAAGCACCAACTCCCCAAGTGTTCCAGCACCAACTTCCGATCATACGGACACCAACCTGTAAAATAGAGAACAACAATTCTTCCTTGCACCACCCTGCCACCCTGGTTTCTCTGGCTGCAACCAGATTGAAGCTACAACTCCCTTCTTTCAACCACCCACTTGAACCACTGAGGACAACCATCCTCCCTAGCACCTCCCTACCACCCTGAAATATAAATCTTTGTTACTAAAACTTATTACAGAGACGTAAAGTTCTTCAATGGCTTACAAATCTCATCACTATTCTTCTACACTGCGTTGCTCTGTCTACATCAGTGTCTTCTGCACACTCCTCTGTGCTTTATATCCTTCTTAATCTTATGCACTATATGCCATGTCCATTTACTGCACCATTCCTCTGCTTTGCATTTATTATGCTTCATTCTCACACCTTCTTCACTTGTCTATTCCCTATCACAACAACACCTCCTCTCTTGTTCCTTTTGCATTCTTATAATCTTTGTCCTCCTTGTGCATCCCCTCGACTCCTTTCTACTGCATGCTCTACCCGATCATCATGGTATCTCTTCATCTTCTCTGGCAGTTTTCCATGCATCCATCATCACTGCGTGTTATACTAAGATTCCTCAACTTCTCTGGAAGTTGAGACTCTTCCTCTTCTTTGTCATAGGCGAGCTCATCCTCTGGCAGAAACCATCAGTTTCTTCTAGCCATTACACTCTAGAGTGCAACAGTAGCCCTCCGATCTTATTCAATTTCATCTTCACCGTTGGATTGACTTCATATACTCTGGCGTTCATTTCTCCATTCCGCACTTCGACATTTCGGGATCACTGTGGTGAACATTTCGTTATACTCCATGTCCGATTCCCCGAAACTCTGAAATGGATCTTATCTGTATTAGCTCCTATCATTTTGGTCATTTCACATTTCGGCCTTTCATGATTTCGCATGTTGAGAAATCTTGTTCCGAGGCACCCAGTGCATGACCCAATTTCTCCTTTCAGGATTTTGCGATTTCACAATTCTTGTGATGAGATATCTTGATGCTCCATGTTGCGATCCCTGAAAATCTGAAATGGAGCTTGTTGATTCGATCTCTTATCTATAGCTCTTCGATCTCCAGATCAACAGTCCATGAAACGTGGTGATCGGATGGCTATCCTCTGCCCGAGGACTTCATCCTTCAGGACTTTGGGGGAGTGATGGAGTTAAAACTCCCGAAGCAAAAACTCTCGCAGTGAGATGAGTCTTGCATCACTCAATGACGTGTCATGACCTGAGTGGCTGCCACGTGTCACTCAGAATTGTTATTTCTAGTGGCTTGAAATGCCAAATCATCTTGACACTTGTTGTTGTCTGATCGTGCCATGTGTCAGTGTCTTCCACCTATCCTTTCTTACGTGGTCTGCCACATTCACCTCCTGGATCTATCAGCCCAGATTACTTCATGATTTCGCATATCACAATTTCGACATTCTTGATGTGAATATTCTTCACTTCCAAGTCCTGGTCTGTGAAACTCCAAAATGGAATCAGATCAACTTTTTTTCTTTTCACACTTCACAACTTCAGGATTCCTGTCGTGAGAGTCCTTGACATCTCCAAATATCAGTATCCGAACCTCTGGTATGGAGTCTTTGACATTTCGCGATTTCACATTTCGTGACTTTGGGAGTCCTGTTAGTAAGAGTTCTTGACATCCCTAACTCCCAGTATCTGAAATCATGGTCTCCATAACTATCTCCTTCTTTTGGGATTTCGGTGTTTCACATTTTGTGATTACGGGACTCCTGATGATGAAGAGTCTTGACTCTTCCAACTCCCGGTACTCGAAATTGTCCTCCTTCTTCCGAGATTTTGGCTCTTCGCATTTCACGATTCCAGGACTCCTAATGATGAAGAGGCTTGACTCTTCCAACTCCCGATAACCAAAACTCTGAAATGGAGTTATTTTCTGATCTGCGACACTCTTCATTTATGTGCCTATTTTGGGACTTTGGGATTCTGGATTTCGCAACTCTAGGACTCATGTGTTGAAGAGTCTCAACTCTTGGCTTCTCAATCTCCCAATATCCGAAACTCTGAAAGGGAGTTTACGATTCTGATCTTTTGATGAAATTATTCCTGTGTTGCTGGTCTTCCTTCCCTGCTTGTTTTCCATCAATTAAACAAGCACACTTTTGCACTCTTCATGCACCTCTACACTATCTATTCTGATCTTACGTTGTCCTTGTTTTTCCATCACTGCATATACTATGATCTTGCCATCAATGACAAGCATACCTGCCTATAAACATGCCAACAATCTCCCCCTTTGGCATTGATGGCAACCTTGAACGATTGCGCTAATCTGTTTGGACCTCCAACTGTAGCATCGGTCTAGACCACTTCTTTTCTCCCCCTTTGACATCAATGTCAAAGAAAAAATGCTCCCCCTGAGATGTTGCAGTATTTTTAGGAGGTATCAGATATTCAATCAATATAAAACTCCCTCTAACAGGTTGGACTCTCTTAGGTGTGAGACAGGATGACACCCAGCTTCTATCTGAGATATTCAAATGGTGTCTTGGCTATGGGTTTAGTAAAGATGTCTTCAATTTGTTCTGTGGTTGAAATGTAATGGACCTGAACAACCTGATTAGTGACCTGATCTCTCAGGAAAATGTATTTTATGGGAATATGCTTGGTCTTGGAGTGGAATACAGGATTCTTGGACACACTGATGGCACTAGTGTTGTCACAATGAATTGGGATTGGTGCAGTGTATTTTACGTCCAAGTCTGCAAGTGTCTGAATTATCCATAATACCTGAGTGCAACAGGTAGAAGAAACAATGTACTCTACCTCTGTAGTTGATAAAGAAATGGAACCTTTCTTTTTACTCAACCATGCTACTAGAGAATCTCCTAAGAAAAACGCACTTCCACTCGTGATTTTCCTTTCATCCATGCAGCTAGCCCAATCAGCATCTGAGTAGGTTGATAATTGAAAATTCCAATTCTTAGGATACCATAGGCCATAGTTCATTGTTTCTTTCAAATATCTAAATATCCTTTTGACAGCTAACAAATGACTCTGTTTAGGTGCAGACTGATATCTTCCTACCATTCCAACAACATGCATTATGTCTGGGTGAGATACTATGATATACAACAGGCTGCCTATCATTGACCTATATGAACTTTGATCAACATCAAGTGAGTCATCATCCTTGCTTAATTTTCATCCAGTAAGCATAGGTGTGCCCACAAGTTTAGAATCTTCCATTTGAAACCTTTTCAACATTTCTCTTAGATAATTTTCTTGAGAAATGAACATCCCTTCAGATCTCTGAGTAATTTGCAGACCAAGAAAAAATGATAGTTCACCTATCATAGACATTCCAAACTCATAATCCATGGCAGAAGAAAACCATTTTACCAATGAGTCCTTATTACATCCGAAGATGATGTCATCTACATATACCAACACAATAAACAAATCATCACCCTCTGTTTTGATATATAGATTGTTGTCAACTGTTCCTCTCTTGAGCCCTTTGTCTTTGATATACGTATCCAGTCCGTGATACCAAGCACGAGGAGCTTGTTTTAACCCATATAAAGATTTCTTCATTTTGCAAACTAAGTCAGGGTTATCAGATAGTTCAAAACCCTGTGGTTGTTCCATATATACTTCTTCATTTAAATCTCCATTTAGAAAGGATGACTTGACATCCATTTGATAGACTTTAAACCTTTTATGACAAGCATAGGCAAGAAATATTTTGATAGCTTCTAACCTTGCTACGGGTGCAAATGTTTCAACAAAATCCAGTCCTTCTATCTGAGCATACCCTTTATAGACCAATCTTTCTTTGTTCCTGACAACTTGTCCCTACTCATTCAATTTATTCTTAAAGATCCATTTGGATCCAATGACATTTTTACCTTTAGGTCTATGAACCATCTCCCACATATTGTTTTTCTCAATCTGATCAAGTTCATGAGTCATTTCTTTAACCTAATGGTCATCTTTGCTAGCTTCATTAAAATTCTTGGGTTCCAGCATGGATACGAAAGCTATATGTGATTGTTTGGTGTTTTTGATCAATTTTCTCCTGGTTTGTACACCTTTGTCTTTTTCACCAATTATCTGACTTGTAGGATGATTCTTTTGAGTGATTCTGGAGGAGGAATTTGAATTTGTTTGCTAATTTCAGTCTATCCGAGTATCTCTGTCTTCATCTAATTCAGAGTCTTCATTTTATGATTCTTGGACCTGTTCATCTTCATCTTTAGTTGTGTCTTCTGTAGAAGACTCATTACTGTCCACCTCTCTTGCTGGGATTCCCTCATCAACTTTTACGTCAATACAGTTGACCATTTTATGCAGCCTCTTATTATAGCATCTGTATCCTTTGTTGTTTGTAGCATACCCTATGAAGATACCTTCATTCTCCCTGTCATCATATTTTCCAAGGTTCTCATCATTATTTTTTATGTAACATTTACTCCTAAAGACTTTGAAGTGTTTAATTGAAGCAGGTCTCCCATATCACAGTTCATAAGGTGTCTTGTCACTTTGTGGTCTGAGGTGGGATTTGTTAAGAACATGGACTGCAATGTGTATGGATTCTAACCAGTAGGTTTGACCAATGTTCTTCTCATTCATCATTGACCTGGTCATTTCCTGCAGAGTTCTATTTTACCTCTCAACTACTCCATTTTGTTGTGGAGTTCTTAAGATGGTGTATTCTCTCTTGATCCCATGCTTATCACAAAATTCCTTGAAGTCACTTGACATAAACTCTCCTCCTTGGTCTAATCTTACTGCCTTTAACCTCTTGCCTATTTGTGTCTCAGTTAAAGCCTTAAATATTTTAAACTTCTCAAAAGCTTTAGCTTTTTCTTTGAGATAGGCGACCCAAGTAAGTCTGGAGTAATCATCAATAATCAGCATGAAGTAGTTTTCTTTCCCTGTGCCTTCTTGTCTTGATGGTCCACATAAATCCATATGAACTAGTTGGAGTGGT
>SNQJ01S0016912.1:124365-138601 GCA_010110895.2 Picea sitchensis
ACCAAGGGTTCATTTTTCTTTGAGCTGACAACACTAATCCACACTTGTCACTTTCTTTCTTCTTCCAAAACTTGACATTTTCAGCAAGGGAATTCAAATCTGGTTCATAGTTCCTTAATTGTCAGTCAACAGATTTATGTCCATAGTTATGACAGTTGTAGTATTCAATCTCATTGTTCAATAGGTTAAAATTATTGTTGCAACGTTGTCTACTCATTGACTATTGATTATTTATTGACCTCGTTAGTTGCATGTCCCTAGACTTAATTTGGCAATTTGCAATCTGTGAAGGTTTGTTACTTGGCTATATCATTCTTTGTTGTGGAAAGTATTTATTCCTTTGAAATCTTAATTGCTCATGTCTAAGTCTTAAGGAACAATTTACATCTTTGTGACAAAAGTTAGAACAATAGAAACAATAGCCATAGAAAACTTCTTTGTACCTAGAAAATGGTTGTCTTCTTTGAGAAAATCGATTTCTTCCATGTTGATGACGTCTTTCAGTAGGGAGTGCATTATTTCTTTGTTCTACAGATTCAGTCCTGGCACCTTTTTCTTTACTCATCCTGGGTGGTTGATTGTCTTCCTTTGTCTCTGCAGGTTTGTTGTTGTCATTGGTTGTAGATTTGACAAACTTGATGGGTTCTTCGTTTCTTGGCTTACCACTACTTTATCCCTCTTCATAACCCAAACCAGTTATCATCTTTGGATTCCTTTGCTGATTCAGAATGGTGGCTAATCCTTATGAGGCTTTGATACTTGACAGATTCTAATTATACAAGGCTTGAAACTTCTCCATTTGTTTCCTAGTTTTTACTACTTCTTGTTCTAAGGCTTCACATCTTGCCTTCTTTTCTGATAATTGTCATTTCAGAATGTATTTGATTTCCTTTGCCTCTTCTAATTCCACTTTTAGTAGGACAAGGTCTTCATCAGGTCCTTTACTGTCTTTCTCAAACTATATCAACAATTGTCTTTGCTTTCTCTTCTTAATTCTTAGTCTGTCAATCTCTTCCAGTGAACTAATCAATTCTCCTTCCATGTCAACCACAACTTCTTCTTCATTAGCATCACTTCCTGTGTTGTTATTATCATAATCCTCTTTGGACATAAGTATGAAGTCATTTAGTTTATCTTCAATAGAGGAGTCATTGTCTTCATCATCTGAAGGATCATCATCATTTTTTATACAAAGACTTTTCTTCTTAAAGTTATTCTCTTTAAATAAATTTTTGTGTTTTTACTTCTCCTCATCATCACATGTCTGATCCTTTCCTTTGTGGGGACATTTATTTGCAAAATAACCTATCCTACCATAGTTGAAACATTTGAAAGGAAGTTTACCTTTGTATTTTCCTGATCCCTTCTTCAGTCTCTTCACAAATTTTTCTTCAATTTCATTGGGCTCAGAATCCTCATTCTTGTCTGCTTTAAATCATGCTTCTCTGGAGGTGTGTTTATCTTTAACTATTCTCATTTCATATGCACTCAATGTTCCTAGAAGTTGATCAAACTCCAAGGTTTTTAGATCATTAAGTTTTTCTATAGCAGAGACCTTTGGGTTGAACCTATCTGGGAGAGATCTCAAGATTTTCTGAACTAAAGAAGGTTCCTCAATTGTTTCACCAAGTTCTTTCATTGCATTTACCATTTCTTCTACTCTCAGAAAGTATTTTCCAACAGTTTCATCTTCCTTTATCTTTAGCTGTTCAAACTGTATTATGTAGGTTTGAAGCTTGGCGTCCTTTACCTTCTCATTACCTTCATAGCTGCTAATGAGTTTGTCCCACATTTCTTTGGCAGTTCCTAGGTGCATAACTTTTACGAATTCTACTTCTGCAAGCCCACTCAAGATAGCATTCATAACCTTATCATTGAAGCTAAATTCTAGCTTGTCATCCTTATTAGCTTGTACAACTGGCTTTACATAACCAATATCTACCACATCCCATACATCTTCTCCTAAATCCATTATGTAGGTTCTCATTCTCACTTTCCAGAAGGAAAAGTTTGTTCCATTAAACAGAGGGGCCTTATTGGTTGAATTTCCTTCATGGCTTGACATGTTTAAGCTCTAGGATCTACCCTTAGATAAAAGGGGCCTGCTCTGATACCAATTGTTGGACAACTGAGAGGGTGGGTGAATCAGTTGTCACCGTTCTTAAACAATTATTATTATTTTAAACTCTTTACAAATCACTCAATGACAATCACAATAATGCAGGGAAATAAGTAATAGCACATTCAACATCAGTCACACATATGAGATACACAGAGACAGATATTTCCTGAGGAAACCCATAGAGGGTAAAAAACCCTTCTTCTTTATATGATAAGTAATCTTTACATTCTTTACATTATCATACATATGAGCACCAACTCATAATGAGGCTGCAACCTCTGTATTGCATGCTGCTACTTGCTGAGAGCACCAACTCTTTGGTTCCTCTAGCACCAACTAGAAGGAAACACCAACTCCCTATGTTTCTCTAGCACCAACTAGAAGGAAGCACCAACTCCCCAAGTGTTCCAGCACCAACTGGATGGAAGCACCAACTTCCGATCATACAGGCACCAACCTGTAAAACAGAGAACAACAGTTCTCCCTTGTACCACCCTGCCACCCTAGTTTCACTGACTGCAACCAGATGGAAGCTACAACTCGCTACATTCAAGCACCCACTTGAACCACTGAGGACAACCGTCCTCCCTAGCACCTTCCAACCACCCTAAAATATAAATCTTTGTTATTAAACATTATTACAGTGATATAAAGTTCTTCAATGGCTTACCAGTCTCATTGCTGCTCTGCTATACTATGTTGCTCTGTCTACATCGGTGTCTTCTGCACACTCCTCTACTCTTTATGTCCTTCTCGATTTATGCATTGTATGCCATGTCCATTTAATGCATGATTCCTATGTTGTGCATATCTTTTACTGTGCTCTACCTCCTTCTTCACTTGTCTATCCCCCTTAACAACAACTCGCATCTCTTCTCTATTCTTCATACTTATAGTCTCTGTGCCCCTTGTGCATGCCATCCCACCATGCTTCTGCATGCTCTCTCATGTCGAGTACTCTACCTGTTCATCATGGCAACTCTTCAGCTTCTCTGGCAGTTAGATCCCTCTATCAATTGTGTCTATGAACAGTCTTCATTCCATTGGTAGATTCCTAGAGACTCTTCATCTCCTCTGATAATCACCCAGAAGTCTCTTCAAGTCCTCTGGCAAAAAATATCAGTGGTCTCTAGCAGTTACACTATGATCCTCCAAAGACCGCTTCAACAACTGAATCACCACTGGTCGATTAACTGTCAAGCGCAACAGTAGCCCTTCTATCATACTTAAATTCACCTGCACCATAGGATGGAGTTCATAGGGTCTTGCATTTAATTCATATGCCCACTAGCTATGACTGAGCACTAAATAGAGTTTTAATTTTGCGATCTTGTATCTCGGCATTCCAGTGATAAAAGATCTCGACACTCCAAGTCGCAATCGCCGAGACTCCGAGATGGAGCTTAGCACCGCTAGATTCTTCCCCTCACATGACCACCTAGATGTGACCATAGGCTGCGCCAAAAGGCGCTTCATATTTCGTGAACTTCATCGAGCCTGATCAGCAGTCGATATCTCCGGTGATCTGACGGTCTAGATCTCATATCAATCTCGCATATCGCGATTCCTGTGATGAATAGTCTTGATGCTCCAAGTTGCGATCGCCGAGACTCCGAGGTGGACCTTACCTCTACTATCTTATTCCCTTCGTGTGACCACCGATGGTGACCACAGACTGCGCCAAAAGACGCTTCTTGTTTCATGAACTTATGAACTTTATCGAGCCTGATCAACGGTCGAGATCTCTAATGATCCGATGGTCCATATCTCATCCCAATCTCACATATCGCGATTCTTGTGATGACGGGTCTTGATGCTCCAAGTCACGAGTGTCGAGACTTCGAGATGGGGCTTAACACCGCTAGCTCCTTCCTCTATCTTTCGCAGATATAACCACTGGCTGTGACCATAGCCTTATTCGAAAATGCATTTCTCACTTTCGCATCTTGGGTGTTCTGTGATGAGTCCTCTTGACTATCCATGTCATGAAATCCAAAATAGGGCTTGGCTTCTCTAGCTCTTGACAATGTGACCACTAGATATGACCACTCGCCACTTCAAATGAGCACTTCACTGCTTTGACTTTCCAGTCAGAGAAATGATGATCTTTCGCCATGTGTCCTCTAGATCCAACAGTCCACGACTGTCCTCGATGGACGGTCAGGATTCATTCATAGTTTTGGAGAGTTGGATGACTCTTGGTCTTATCCGCCTTGCAGCTTCACCATATCTAACCACTATTGGTCCTTCGTAATTAATCCAAATCTGATGGCCCAGATCTTATCGTGATTTCGCCACTTCACGAGCCTTCTTTATGCCTAATCAATGGTCCACAATCCTTGGTGATCTGATGGTCCAGATCTTTTCGTGATCTCGCATATCGCGAGTTTGAACCTCTTTCCTTTGGATTTCCCAATCTGCGAAACTCCGAAACAAAAACCTTTGTCGTTCACCATGTGTCCTTCTTGAATCAACTATCAAGATTGTTATCGCGATTTTGCATATCCCGAGTTTGAATCTCTTTCCTTTGGATTTCCCGATTTGTGAAACTCTGAGAACTTTTGTTGTTCTTTAACAGTTTTCCTCCTTCTTAGCTTACATGACTGATCTTGTCATTCGATCATTGTTGTTCTTCCTTGCCTACCTGTCTGCTGATCTTCCTTTCCTGCTTGTTTGCTGATCATTGTTGTTGTTCTTTCCATCAATGACAAGCATGCTCTTCTTGTAAACATGCCAACAATACTTAATTGTAATATGAAACTGTTAAGTTTGACGAACGATTTGGGACAAAGTAGAGTGATTGTAGGAAGAAACCAGGGAGTGTCCTTGAGGTTCATTTCTTCCCTACAATTGCAGAAGAGTATGCTCAAGGGATGCGGGCTATATGAAATCTTAGCGCTGAATGAAAAGGGAGAGGCAGGGGGACTAGAAAACCTTCCTATAGTGAAAGAGTTTGCATACATTTTTGCAGAAGAGTTATCCGGTTTACCACCCGAAAGATAGTTGGACTTTAAAATAGAATTGAAATCAGGAACTGAGCCTACTGCAAGAGTTCCTTACTGGATGTCAATGCCTGAATTGTAGAAGTTGAAAATGCAATTGAAGGAATTTTTGGATTTGGGACTTATTCATCCAAGTGTGTCACCTTGGGGTGTAGCAGTTATTTTCATGAGGAATAAGGATGGATCATGGAGACTTTGTATTGACTATTGTCAATTGAACAAAGCGATGATCAAGAACCAATATCCATTGCCAATAATAGATGATTTGTTTGATCAGATGAAAGGGGCGACGATATTTTAGAAGATTGAATTGAGATCAGGATATCACCAATTGTAGATTAAGGAAGAAGATATACCTAAGACCTATTTTAAGCTGAGATTTGGACACTATGAGTTTACAGTTTTGTTGTTCAGATTGACAAATGCCTCAGGGGTATTCATGCATTTGATGAATGGGGTGTTCCATGAATACTTGGACAAGTTTGTTCAAGTTTTTATTGATGACATATTGATTTATTCTTAGACTAAGGAAGATCATGACACACACTTCAGGTTGGTCATGCAGTTCCTAACATAAATCAAATTGTACGGGAAGCTATCAAAATGCTCTCTTTACCAATCTAAGATTTAATAATTGGGACATATCATATCTAGCGAATGTATCATTGTGGATCCAGGGAAAGTGGAGGCTATTATGAAATGGTCAACACCGAAAAACGTACACGAAGTATGTAGTTTTATGGGTTTAGCAGGATATTACCAACAATTTGTCTATTTTGAAGATAACAAAACCAATCACGAAATTGCAGAAGAAGAACAAGAAGTTCTTGTGGACTAAGAAATGCACAAAATTATTTCAAGGGCTCAAAGAGTTTTTGATGACAACATCGATACTAAAATCCCCGACATGGACAAGGAGTTCTTGGTATGCATGGAAGCATCCAAGGAAGGGTTAGGCATAGTTTTGATGCAAGACGATCGAGTGATTTGGAGTTATTTGCTATTGTTTACTCTTTGAGAGTATGGAGACATTATTTGATTGGATGAAAATTCGAATTAAAGACAAATCATTTTGGATTGCAACATATTTTTACATAGAGTGGCTTGAATGCGCAACAAAGGCGTTGGTTAGAATTGCTTAGCGAATACAATTTTGAAATTTCTTACATTAAAGGAACTGTGAATCGAGTGGAAGATGCACTGAGTAGGAGGCCATGCATATTTTCAGTGTTACCTCTTAAGACGAACCTTCGAGAAAGATTCTAACTCTATAAATTGATGATGATTGGTATAAGGAAGTTAAGAATAATATTGGACAAGATACCATGATGGTACCGAGGTATGAAAGTTTTTCACTAGATGACGATGGATTATTAAGATTTAACAGAAGAATTTACATACCGTCTAATGATGAAATAAGAAGTTTGATCTTATGTGAAGTGCATCGAACAATAAACATGGCTCATTCGGGAGTCATGAAGATGAATGAAGATCTTAAGCCTTTGTTCTTTTGGAAGAGAATGAAATAAGACATAGTTAGTTATGTGGCGAGATGTCTATAATGTCAGTAAGTGAAGGATCAACATAGACATCTAGTGAGATTGTTACAACCACACTCTATTCCTGAATTGAAATGGGAAGTCATTTTGATGGACTTTATTGTTGGATTGCCACTAATGACAAGAATAAATGATTCGATTTTTGTGGTAGTTGACACTCTGTCGAAGAGTGCACACTTTATTCTAGTGAGTACGATGTATCATGCACTTGACATAGCTAGAGTATTTTTCAGCGAGATTGTGAGATTACACGGGGTGCCAAAAAGAATCATATCTGATTGAGGATCAATGTTTACAGGACGGTTCTGGACCATTTTCCAGGATGCTTTGGGAACACGATTAAAATTTAGCACAACTTATCACCCAGAGATAGATGGGAAAACAAAAAGGATAAACCATATTTTGGAGGATATGTTGCATATGTATGTAATGGACCAACAAAAAAGTTGGGAATAATTCTTACCACTAGTATAATTTGCATACAACAACATCTATCAGAGTGCAATTGAGATGCAACCATTTGAGTTTCTTTATGGGCGACCGTGTCAGACAACGTTAAGTTTGGATCGACTTGAGGAAAGGGTACTGGTAGGACCATAAGTGTTTCAAGAAATGGAAGAACAGATGCAATCAATCATACATAGGATTAAAGAAGCAAACGATCGACATAACAATTATGCTGATGCGCATTGTGTTGACTATAATTATGAAGTTGGAGATAAAGTCTTCTTGCGGGTAAAACTATAGAAGAGTTCGATCAAGTTTGGAAAGGGTGCTAAACTCTCTCCTAGGTTTGTGGGACCCTTCGAAGTAGTGGGAAATAAGGGACGTGTGGCTTATCAACTAGCCTTGCATGATTCCTTGAGGAGTGTGCACATTGTTTTTCATGTATCTTTTTTGAGACATTATATTAGTGACCCTTCCCATGTTATTGACATGAGTTCCTTGTAGGTGTCAGACGAGGGTGCTCTCATGGTAGAGCCAATCCACATTTTGTACCATCACATTTGACAACTATGACGTCGAACAATCAATCATATCAAGGTATAGTGGGGCAATTATAGTCCACACTCGACTACCTGGGAGGACGCATATGAGATGCGTCAACAATTTCCTTACTTGTTTAATAGATTATACATATAGATCTATATCATATACATGTATTTACTTTATTTTACATATATTGTACAAACTTTGAGATGAATTTTAAAACAAGAGGGGGTGCATGTAACATCCCACTCTACTGAGCATACTATTATTGACTTATTATTTGAGGACACTTGCTTGAAAGTGATCCAGATTGGAAAACTATGATTTCATTCATATTTTGGGTTGTATATGATGATGTTGAGGCATTATAGATGCTTGATTTTATTGATGTATATATATGTGTTGACACATGACATGTTATGGATGTCGGTGGCATCAAAGGGATTCCTTGGACTCCGAATTGAGTCAGGGAGTGGATTGTATGTTTTGAGTATTTCATTATTATGCACATATGATGTATGATGGATTTTAATATGATTTATATATGGATATTTGACATAGTTTTTGCCAGTGGATGCAGGCTTGAGAAGGCTTGCTTATCCGAATCACATAAGGAGTAAAGGGGCCTTGCACAAAAAACCATATATTGAGGGAGAGGGGTGGAAACATCCCTGTCACATCCTACTAGCACCCCTGCCATGGCCAACACTATAGGTTAATGATTACCTAGTTGAGTGGTCCATGATGTCGTGAGGGAATACTAAGACAATCACTCATGTATATTTATAAGGGGCATGCAATAAGGCATAATACTTATTCCTTGGAATCCCTTAGTCTCTCACAAGTTCGACCGAATGGAGTTTTTGTTGGAGATATTACACACTCACCTATAATTATTTTCCTAAGTTTTACCATCCAATGTTGAGAACTCTTCATTAGATGAACATATTCTCTCTAGAGAATATTCCCCTACAAAATAGGGCGTTCCACTTCAGTGCAGAGTCAGTTACACTCAATTATACTAGTGGAAGTCACTCATGAATGGAAACCTTGGTTTTATCACCAACGTTTGCATGTGTCTGTCACTTCCACACATGTGTCTTAGTTAACTGATAATTATATGGATCAATTAACTAGGAATAGGTGGCAGTTCACTCCAGTGTTTGTCAGTGAGTGTCTAGATATCTCTTGATCACTACTATGGCTCATTAGTCACTCATGTATCCTATATCTATTGTAAATTATTCATTCTTTGAGTGTGGAATACGATTAATGAGAATTATTCCATTCTTTCTCTCCTTCTTCTTCTTTCTCAATTTCTCTCTGCAAATGTGTGTATCATTTTCTAGCTATATCTATTCTATGCAGGTTCAACACATTTACATGGTGTCAGAGCCGATAGACTACTAAGAAAAATCTACGCCAAATTATTTTTTGCAGGTACTGATGATTGAAGAACACAAAAAATACCGATTATTCGTCGGCAATAATTGTCATGCCTCATAACTATTTGGAGTGGAAGACAAAAATTATGCTTCTGCTAAGATGTAGAGGCTTGTACCAAATAACTATGGCAATGGAAGTAGAGCCTAATTCCACTTATGAGAAAAACGATTTTCTCAATAGACAAGATATGGCCATAAGATGTATCCTCTGGTTTATTTCTCTTGAAATTCTTCATCAAGTATATGATGACTCACAAGAATCAACTCCAAATGAATTATGGAATAGATTGGAGGTTCTATTCAGGAATAAATAAGATTGTGAAGATTTCATGCAGGAGGTTGAACAAATAGATCCATAAGAGAATCCATCAGAATATAAAACATTTTATTCTGAAGAGTCTTCTACACAAGTATTTGTACAAATTTGTATTCCATTAATTGAAGAAAATGTCTACTCCATTTTAGATTTGTTTTCTGAATTTCATGTAGACTATATATGGCATGCATCTCAGGGGTCACATGTAGACACTTTTTCATGTGCAATGCATGCATCTCAAGAGATAAAAAGGGAGCCACGCACATCAGATGCAATTATGATATTTTTGGAGAAAAATTTGTAGAAAAAAATGGTATTTGAATTCCTCTCGAACAAATATCGAATTTCAAAAAAAACATCGTCCAAAATGGATTCCGAGAAGTGAAGTTATGATCGTTTTAAAATCAACAAAATTTCAATGTTTTTTCGGAAACGGCCGCACGGTTTTCAAAGTTTCATCCAAACTTTATTTGGATATTATTCATTACAAGAAGAGAAAGTGGATGTGTATGGAAATATCAATGGTGCATCTACTTCATCATATCCGTGCAGAAATATACATCTTCAACAAAATATTCAGCGAGCACAAACTTGCATAGTTGCGAGGTCTTCTTGGAGTGAAGGACAAGGTTGCTTAGCAACTCCTTTTTGTTCCTTCTCAATTTTTTTTATGCATTGTAATTTGAGGGGGGGTTTTCCCACGAGGTTTTCCCTCTTTCCTCATTTTTTCAGTGTCTCATTCTTATATGCATTCTACAATGGGTACCTAACATGTCCTTGGTTGTCAGGACCCATTCATCATTTACACCCTAGTAGTTTTCAAGGGGGGGTGTTGGAGATATTACACACTCACCTATAATTATTTTCCTAAGTTTTACCATCCAATGTTGATAACTCTTCCTTATATGAGAATATTCTCTCTAGAGAATATTCCCCTACAAAATAGGGCGTTCCTCTTCAGTTTAGAGTCAGTTACACTCAGTTAGACTAGTGGAAGTCACTCATGCATGACAAACTCAGTTTTATCACTAGAAGTTTCATGTCTCTCTCTCACTTCCACACGTGTCTAAGCTAATTGATGATTACATGGATCAGTTAACTAGGACTAGGTGGCAGTTCACTCCAGTTTCTGTCAATGAGTGCCTAGATCTCTCTAAATCACTACTATGGCTCATAAGTTACTCATGTATCCTATATCTATTGTAAATTATTCACTCTTTGAGTGTTGAATACAGTTAATGAGAATTCTTCCATTCTTTTTCTCCTTCTTCTTCTTTCTCAATTTCTCTTTGCAAATGTGTGTAGTATTTTCTAACTAGATGTATTATGTGTAGGTTCAACACATTTACAGTTTTGACTCCAAGGGGTTGGAAAAACTTCCAAAAATAAGTCACCACGAGTGGCACCCTTGGAGAACGAGATGCATCTTGAAGGGAAGGTTGCAAAATTGAAACATGAGTCAATAAACATAGGTGGCCTCAAAAACACTAGAATGATTAGACCTTTTTGGATTAAAATAATTAATTAAAAAATAGAGTATTAATTATTAAATCCGACAATAAATTTTAAAATAAAGGGACTAATTAAATTGTGACATGAGTAAAGATTTGAAGGAAATCAAATGTTAGGAAATAGTAAGTAAATAACTAAAGAAGTGATAAAATACACAAGGGTGCATGAAATTACTAAAAAGAAATCCTTATTTAGAAATAAGTACAACATGAGAGAATGGGTTATGCATAGAATATAATTTGAGTCAACCAACCCTAGCCTAACTAAGAAGACTCTTAATCCAACCCTAACTAAAACCTAGTTAGGATACAACCTTTAATTAAGGAGATTTGGGGAAACTAAGAGACAACAGAAAGGAAATTTAGGAACACATGTGGAAATGTGAGGAAATGTGGCTTTTAAATAAAAATAAAAGAGAAATTACTTGTGCAACCTGGGGAGAATGTGACACATGTAGTGGATCAATAATCCTTGAATTGAATTTCTAAAAATTAATGAATTATGCATGAGGGACATATGTCCATGAGGTAGATTTCTATAAATAAATGGACATAGAAGGGAAGGGGATCAAATCCTAGGGAAATACATTGTTATGCTACTGAATTTTAGATTGACTGCGTTTTTACTTGTGAGAGTTGGGACTCTAGGCTTGTGAAAAGAGTGGAAGCTCTTCCTTGCGAGGAAAGCCTATAAGCTATTGTGTTCTAGTTTTTGTGTGCTTTGCCCCTTTGCGGCTCGGGGGGATAAGGGGGAAGAATATTACCGCTAGCGCTGGATGGGAGGTACCAACGAAGTCTCTGTGATTAGAAAGAGAAGGAAAGGAAGAAGCGCAAGGTCTGGAAGGACTTCTTCAACACACATGTTTCATTGATTTCTAGTATTTATAAGATGAATTTATTTATATCACAAGAGTATCAATACAATAGATTGATAGAGTCACTATAGAATCCTTGGAAGGTCTAAATGTCAAGTGTTACATTTGATGACAAACAAATAATAGCTATTGTGTTATATTTTAAACCCTCACTGTAAATTTTAGACATTTTCAAAACTCTGTATGAGCGGCCCAATCCTCATTATATAGTTAATTGTTATAATTCATAATGCTTATGCTAAGGCTATATTTCCATCCTTACCTAAATATGATTATTAGAGTTATAGTTGAGTTATTTTAGGAAATTTTAATAGTTCATAGTTCACTGGTAAACTAAGGATTGTTCCGACGTTATATTTTGATTCTATGTTGAACTTTAATTAATTACCAAACCAATTTTATGGTGGGATTTCTGTGGTTGTATTCCATATCCAAAATTGTTCCCTACTGATTTTAAGCCTATGATAATTAAGTTCTGTTGAACGGTGTATTTTTCGTGAAATTTGTTAAACCATGGGTTATTGTTTTTCTCAGATTAGATTTTGGTTTTACCCGAAGTTTCTAGGGGTGTGGAGTTATGTAAAAAAATTGTTACTTAAATCCATTTACTTCGATATTCGTGGGATACCCATTCATGGGTTTTTGGATTTTTTTTTTAATTCCAATCCGGGTGTTATTCATTTTTCCTAAAGCAAGATATGCATGTGAATAGGAGCCATAACCTATTTCTAGTCCTAAGGGGCGCTATTCAAGGCTCTGGAACTTCGATGTTCCAGAAGTTTCTTCAACTCAACACTCCTTTTTTTTGAATTGCTAACAAATTGAATTCAGTCATATATAAGCTGACTGAGAGTTGTAGGTTACCATACCCTACCACTGTCCTTTGTAAATTTTGGCATCAAATCTATCAGTTGGCGTTGATTTTCCTCTTACGAATTCTACGATGGAGATCCACTACAAAACATATGGAATTTGGGTTTTTCCACATGTACAACTTGAAACTATCCCATCCGAGTAACCGAATCAGTGTAGATCTCATAGATATGATGGTTTACATTTTACCTTAGTTAACGGTTGTAGTCCACTCCTGATTTCGGAACTTGGGGGATCTCTTTTTACTCAACAACCTATTTCCTCCAGAGAACTGAATTTTCGACCCTCCAAAGGAATCATACTTGAAGATCAAACAATCCTTATTGTTCACCAGATCTACAGATCTCCTTCACTCTGAAAGTTAGGAACTTTGGGGTCATCATAACCTTTAACCTTTACCTCTTAACTTAGTCAGATAATCGAATCATGTTTAACTTGGAGATCAACAGTCCTTCTACCTTTCTCCCATCTACGACTAGAAATGATTTCAGAGATCCGAAACTTCAAAGAGCTGGGTTTACTTTGGGTTCAAATCCTAGAGTGACTTGGCAACCATGTTGCCAATTCGATGATGTGTCACAAAATGAGAGTGACACGTGTCATGTGAATTATCATAGATGATGTAACCCAAGGTACCCGAAATGAGTGCCACATGTCACGTGGAATCCGTTGACAGGTGGCATTTGACATGTCAGGAGACAAGAGCTCCGACAAGGGGCTTTGACACTTCGATACTTTTGGGATCCACACTTCAGAAGATTTATCTTTGCAACTCTGGTTTTCCTATGAACTAACAAAGGCCAAACACTCAAAATTTGATGACCCTTGATTATTCGTTGGCAACGTTCAGGATTAACTTCAAACTTCGGGAGTTCGGGACCTTTTCCACCTTCACAAATTCAACACATCTCCCGCACGAGTGAAATATGAATACTCATATCTACATACATGTGTACCCAACATTCAACGGTACTGTTGTACTCTAAATTCCAGGACTCCCGGAGTCCCTTAACCTTAACGCCATGAACCTTTTAAGATGAATAGGCGAACCCTTCGGGATCCAATGACTAGTATTCTTTCACTAATCTACGGTGTAGATCATCTCATGAATTCGGGCTTCGGGAATATCTTAAAATAATTGAGTTAGATCTACCGAAGTGCCAAAGCCTGAAGGTCTTAATGATTTTAACAAGTGCACATGTTTAGTCTGATCGAACGATCATGGGATTTTAATTTCCTTGTGATAAAATCTTGTCCACTGGTTCCCTTTGAAGGAAATTGAACCTTTGGTTTGTAATGTCCCCATTTTGGGACATTATAACATTACAACATTTCAGAGTGTTATGCCTGCCCGAGTAGCCAGATAGGGGTGAAAGAGAGTTCGGGAGATATTGTGGGGCTTATTTGGGCCCGACTTGTATCGTTCATCATCAGGATCCATTCCGCACAGTTGGGCTTTGGTTTCGTTGCATTCCGACGATTTTCGTAATTTTGAGTTATTATGGGTCATATCTTAATTAAATTCACTAAGAAGGTCATAATG
>SNQJ01S0016912.1:138611-156991 GCA_010110895.2 Picea sitchensis
TTGCATGCGTTATTTTATGATTGTAATACCTTTGTTATGCTACATGCAACTATAATAACCTACATGCAACCATAATAACTGACATGCAAACACTTTAAACAAAGATCATCTACATCAAACCCTAAAATGCATCCAGAAACCCCCAGTGTATCAGATTTGCATATTAGAGCAGTAAGATCGTAGCAAATATCTTGATCATCCGGATCAGGGATATTTCATGGTTCCTTGTTGAACCCTGTACATTCTGTCCCTCTTGATATTTTCCTTGATTTGAACTCCAACGCTCTTAGCGCATCCCTCCTAAGATTTATATTCTAATTGTTGAGTTTGTATTTTGCGCCTTCCCCGTGTTTGTTCGCACTGTGTCTTCTGCTATTTGTAGTTCTGAAGGTTAGATACCTCTGCCTGACTTGAGAGGATCTTTGTGTATACCAAGGAATGTTTCTTCTTAACTTGGGATTTTTAGGATCCTGTCCACACACTTCGAGAGTTGAATCTGGAAGTGTGGCACCATGGTACCTAAGGAGAAGCTTCATGTTTCTTACAAAATTTAAACTCTTTCTTAGAACAGACTCACTCCCAATTACATGTTATTTCTTCATAGTATATAAGTGATTTAAAACTTTCATAAATGGTAGATTGTCGATTAAAAGGATTATATTTTACCATGTAAGGTTATTGTCTTGATGTTTCTAGAATTTCTTCCTATCCTTAAATGAGTAAGGTGATAAATTATGTAATTAGTATGCAATGATGTTATGATGACGTAACCATGTTACCAGATCTTGTCTGTTTGCAGAATGGTAGTTAAGACACTATAATTTATACTTAAATTATGGAATGAATTGAAATTATGGTAATTAGACACTTCCTTGTTCCTCAAAACAATTGTCAGTCTTGAGACCTTAAATAATCAAGATCAATCAGACGAATCCTAGAATTGAGCATTGATTATGTGTCTTGGAAGTCCTAACCTTGTAGGATAGGTTGGGTGGGCAGTTGTATTTGATTTTACGTGAAGTGACATATTCCTTCATGCTTTAAGAAATACTAATGCATACTAAGGAAACACGACAAATACATACTAATGCATACTAGGGAAACACACACTTTACCTAAGGACAATAGATCAAGTTGATTTTAATTAACTCCTAAGTGTCTAAATATACTAACACATTTCCCCTATAAGTATTTAAAACTACACTTTAGATATGTGACAAAAAATTGCATATCTAGAAGTAAAACCCATACAATTAGAGGATAATCTTATTAATTTTACTTATTTTTCATACTTATAGATTTAATCCAATGGGAATGGAATAATAAGAGAACATAATTTATGAGGAATTTTTTAGGTGCCATCAAACTCAAACCCAACTCTGGTATTCTATCCTTTGGCCTCCTTATCATGACTAGAGGCTCCCTCTCCTTTTTCCATTTCCTCAATACGCATCTTGAGTTGAAGTGTTTAGACCCCTAAATTCTACAAAATGTGCAAGCGACCATTTCATTAGAATTATGCATATGATAAACAAAATTGCCAAACCATGCTACAGGTCTCTTTATTATTATTTTTTTTGTTCATGGAGATCATATCCCCATTCTCCGAAAATAAAAGTGCCATGTTATCCTTGGCTGACACAAAACCTCATCCTACGCAGGCGCTTTCTTCAAACCACCTTCCCAGGTGACCATGACTAGAAACCACGGCTAAATCCTTCCTTAGCACTTTTCTGTCTCGAAGACAACCAATTCGGCCCTTATCCCTCCTTCCCTCATCTCTCAATATGCATATGACCACAACCATGACCTTGCACTTAACTGAAAAAGTGCTTGTCTGGAGCTTTGGGACTTCAGAACTTTCAACCAGGACCGAATGAACGGTCCTCGTCCTCTTTCACCATCAACGATCAAGATCCACTTTGGGACTCCGCACTTTGGGAGTCTCAACTTTCCTCACTTGCCTCTTCCTGGAATGATTTTACCATGAGTTCATGATATTTCAACGGGTGTCCTCCCATAGATCAACAACTGTGAATCGCTTAGGCTCTTTGGGCTTCGAAGTTTCAAACTTTCCTCCTGCACTTTCGCCTAGAGTGATTTCACCCGAAGTTGATGATCCTTCAACGTGTGTCTTTTGTAATCGATGGTCGATATGTACTCCGTCCTTCAGGCCTTCGGGAGTTTTTGACCCAATGCAACTTGTCAGATCTTTCCCCTTCGGAGTGCCCAGTCTCCGGACTGCACGATATGTCACCACGTGGAAAAATACTAGAAGCGGACACATGGCCCAATCAGGTGGGTGACACGTGTCATGTTCTAACTGACTTCTCAATAATCCAAATGCTCAAAACTTACTGACACGTGGCACACATTCCATGTATCCACGTCATCCCACGTGACATCCGCAATCCACATTACTTCAGAAAATTATGGGGTCCACATCACCTCCTGGTGACATCAATGTGCCCCATCACTTTGGCTCTTCGGGCTTCAGGACTTCGGGAATTTCCATAATAGCACACTTCCAATTCTCCCGAACTCCGAATTCCTGAATTAGCCAATCTCTCACCATGTGTCCTCCTAGATTGGAAAACTAAGATTAGCTTCAGGTCTTCACCTGGAGTCCATGGATCTGCATCGCGTGTCCTCCTTAATTGGATGGTTGAGGCTTACTTCGAGTCTTTGGACTTCGAAAATCTCAAATTTTGAAACTTATCTGGCCTAACTAGCTTTTATCCGAAGCTCTGAATCTGGTGAAGTGTCGCTCTCGACAGATCGACGACCGAGATCCTTTCAGATCTTCATACTTCGAAGAACTCAACTCTTAACCTTCTCTTTGCCTGGAAGTGCGTGGATTTCTGCTGCGTGTCCTCTTGGATCGAACGACTGATATTCACTCTGTATCTCTGGGGTCCAGAAATCTCAATTCTCAACTTCTCCTCCTCGCTCTTTCCTGGAGTGCTCTCACCTACTTTTTTTTCATCGGATGACCCATGTTTTCATGTCCTCTGATCCAACAATCCTGGATCTCTCCCAATCCTCCAACGACAATCGTTGTTGGATTCAAAGGGGGACTGTCACGATCCTTCAAACCCCTTACCAATGATCTTTGATGACCTATCTCCTGCATAATTGCAACACCATTCCTCTTGATCTTTTCAACTCCACTTTCAGAATTCGATCTCGACCCTGAGACTCTGACCAACAGACCCGACCCATACTGGCCCATTGTTTCAACCAGAAGCTTTGATACCAAAATGTAACATACCTAGCCACCCACAGGCCGAGGTATGCTACCTTTAAGCCTTCCCTTGGACTTCTTTCTCTTATCGATACCTTTTTCATTATTTAAGGATGCATAAAAGAAAAGACTTTAACGACATGCATAATAGTAAGTGAAAAACATGCATAGTCTAAAGATTTAATTAAACGATAATTAAATATAAAACAGAATACATTCATATACATGCAAATGATACCATAACATAGAGCACTTATATTTATTAAAGATACACGAACTGGCTGCAGACCAAGGACATTCCACCCAACCGTAGACACCAATGCTCCAAATATCAACAACAATGTCACCCTCGAGCCAGGGCTATGAATCCACAAGGATGGTTCCAGAGTGTACTTGGATTCCCAAACCAATCAACACCCAAGATCTCATAGGGTTTCCATCTCTCACAACAATCCAATTACCCATCTCTCTTCTACCCATCTTGCAAAGCCCGAGAGAATGAACCTCCACCCTTCTCTGCCACGCAGTCCCTCAGGCAGTCCTTCTCCTTATTCGAGCTCCAATGCAACTAGTCCAGAATCTCAATGCTAGAACTCTTAGGACTCACAGCTGTGAGAGACACTGGACACATGCCAACACATCTCAAACATGCATCCTCAGGTCACTACTGGATCACACCAACAACCACTACAACCAACTATCCATGGCTAATTCTTCAGCAGTTTGACTCCCTTTCCCAAGCCAAGAGGTGGATGATGATGGATCAATGGATGGGTAAATGCGTGCATGGGAGTGCATGAGGGAAATGAGTGAATCGTATAGGAAATCAATGAACAATCCATCAGTCGAACTCCCCCATCATACCAGAGGCAGGTTTAAGTAACTACGTGGGGAAATCAAGAACCTTTTGGCCTTCCCCAAGAAGCTCCTGTAATCGATCCCCTCCCTTAGGCAAAAAGGGTAATTAACATAGGAATAAACACTTAGCACCTCAACCCCCCTCTCTTGTGGAATCATAGCCCCCTATAACTCTAGTTTGTGTCCGTCTAGCAACCAATGATGCATTAATTATTAGTAAGGATAGAAAAACATTACATGTCTTGGGCACACTGGCCTTTTAATAATTGTTTGGGAACTATGGCCTCTCAGCAATGTAACAATACATTATTTAAAATGTGGGTTCAAAACCTGGGGAGTTATAGTTGTGTGAGTAGTTGTATTTGATTTTACGTGAAATGACAGATTCCTTCATGCTTTAAGAAATACTAATGCATACTAAGGAAACACTACAAATGCATACTAATGCATACTAAGGAAACACTATAAATGCATATTAATGCATACTAAGGAAACACACACTTTACCTAAGGAAAATAGATCAAGTTGATTTTAATTAACTCCTAAGTGTCTAAATATACTAACACATTTTCCCTATAAATATTTAAAACTACACTTTAGATATGTGACAAAAAATTACATATCTAGAAATAAAACCCATACAATTAGAGGATAATCTTATTAATTTTACTTATTTTTCATACTTATAGATTTAATCCAATGCGAATGGAATAATAAGAGAACATAGTTTATGAGGAAACTTTTACTCCAAGATCATCAATTTAGACAATTCCATAGAAAAACATTAAATTCATAGATAAAAAAGACTTGGCCACCAAAGGAGTTTTTCCTTTATTTCAAAGTTGAAAATACAAAGTTTGAGAATATTAGATTGACACCATAAAAAGGGGATGAATGATCACTTATTATGTTCTTTACTTTCACAACTCTCAGGGAAACACTCACTTGAACGCCATGGGGTAGATTCCAACATTCGATCACAATTTCAATCAATAATTTGACACGAAAGGACTCAAAATATGGAGTATGGATGTGTAATAATTAATAATAAGAGGATTCGAAAGTCATTAATTTCTATCTCAATCAATTTTCCATCTCTTATACACTGAAAATGGAGAGGAATTTTCCTAGAGTATTACAAGATCCAAAATAGAAACCCTAAGAGAATTATAAATTAATGTAGAAGAGAGTATGTTTCTTTAGGTGTTTCCATCTCTTATACACTGAAAATGGATAGGAATTTTCCTAGAGTATTACAAAACCCAAAATAGAAACCCTAAGAGAATTCTAAATTAATGTAGAAGAGAGTATGTTGCTTTAGGTGGTTTGATCCTCAGTCAATTCCTAAAAAGTCAACATTAGAGGATTTCTCAACACATGCATGAAGTTTGTCTTCAAATAGTGACTAGAAGCTCCAACCCATTGTAACAAGTCAAACTCATGTAATAACTTGCACTAATAAGTAACGGGTAAACCCTCAAGAATAACATATAATCCCCCATCCATTGGAATCGGAAAAATGAAAAGAATAAATGTGTATGGATAATCACATTTTGTTGTTCAAACAAATGTTGAATATAAAAAATACATGTAATTTGTTATGAAAATAATGCGAAATCCAATGGGATTGATTTCATACTAGGATAATAAGGACATGTGCTTTTCCTTCTCAAAGATGTCCAACTAACCTATCTATGGGATGTCCATCTCACGATTTGAATAGAATGATCATAAGAACCCAATTCATAGGAAAATATTTCATTTAATACCCAACTATCACAAATCACCAATTTTAGTAGGAGGTTTATACACCCTAAAAATCTTATACACCAATTGGACCTCAAAATAGCTCCAATTCTTGCATAATCCCTTCTTTTTAAAGCATGTGAAATATATCGTCAATGGATTGATCCATCATCTCTACTAGGTCATAATAAACTACACTCATATATAAACATAGCCCACTACTACATGTACAAATAATTCTAACACATTGTTGTTATTTTTAGACAAGATACCCTAACCTTGACTTAATTTTTCAATATGCACAATATTTTGCATTGACAACCTTAAAAAGTTTCAATGAGAATATAAATTTCATAATTGAAGTTTTCTTCATGGGTGTTCAATTTGATTTATAAGAGCATGAAACCAAATATGAAATTTATTTTAAGAATTCATAAGTGAATATTCTTGTTGTTGTGTAAGAATTATTTTTCAAAAAGGATTACAAATTGTTGTTTATTTTATTTGAAAGAAACTAGTTTATATGCTTTTAAAACATTTAAAAAAAACATCATTTGAACTTCCTTCAATGCTTGAATGAGTAAGAAACAACCCTAAAATGAATAAAAGTAATGAAAATAACTAGACTTGTTTTCTTTATAAAAGGACAAATAAAGTATAGGTATTGTTGGACTATTTTTCGTCATTTTCAGTTCACGCTTGCACGTGCACTGACCTTCTTAACACTGGGGAGGTTTAGACCTAGGGTTTTTCTAGGGCATGTCCAAAAAAAATCCAAAGCACTGACATATCATTCCTCGTCCAGGGCTGAGAAAGGTCTCACCCGATATGCAGAGAGGATCACAAAGACCATAAGGTCTTATGTCGAGGATGAAGGATTAAACATACTAAACATTACTGTGATTGGAATCCATATAAATCATATATGATAACCCATTAAGGACTAATAATTAACTCTATGCACACAAATGGTAAACTCATTCATAATAGACACATAATAGGTCAGAACTACCATATATTCATTCCTGGGAGTATTCCATCGCAAACATAGATATACAGTGCACAAAAAAATCGAACTTCACATAATTACTATATCAATAGTGAGAATAAAACATAATGAACCATGCACTTTTCCTTAAGACTCAAACATATCAAGATACATGAATATATTCAAGACATTACAATATCACAATAGGCTCATAGTGAGATTGATCATGGTAGCTAACTCTATACTCTTGAACTAGCTGAATGGCCTCTACATAGACTCATTAATGTGTTAGCCAACCTCTTGATATGAGATTAAAGCTCCTTTTATATCCTTCACTGTTGGGGAACACTGTCTCTTTCTATTATTCTCCACTTTATTGTTTGATCCAATTGCCTCATACACTTCAAGTACCTACTAGTGCTCCATGTAGACTTTCTGCATTAGGAGTAGTCTTAACTCCCTAACTAGCTCATCTTCTGGCCACCCCATGTCTTTGTATGTTGCTAGAAATAATAATTTGGGGAGATTTCCCTATGATTCCTTTCTTTATGTTGGTCGGCATCTTCTTCATTTCTTGTGAAACCAAAAAAACTTGGACATACACACACTTGGTAGTATTTATACTCTATGTGCCGCTGAAAAAACTTAGTCCAATGTGCACTTCCTGGAAATCCTTGCGCACTTACTCAGGTGCATGTAAAACTATGAAATAGGGATGCACTCCTTCTTTGGTGCACGTGTAACAAATTGGACCCAAAACTTTGGGTGCCAACAGGGCCCCACCACTATTACCTAGCTCATCCTCAAGCCTATGACTTTATGGAATGATGTTATCGAAGGATGACACTATGTACTTGAGGTTTTGCATGAATCCTAGGAATTGATTCTTAGGCTTAGAAAAATGCTCTTGCAGTGCTTGTGTAAGTTGGAAAACCATTTCCGTGACCTCCACTGTGACTGTCGAAGCCATGTGATTGATACTGTTGAGTTGCTTGATCAGAGGGCTGGAAGCAACCAATACATCAAATAATTGTGTGAAGAGAGACAAGGCGGTATTGAACACGACAAAAATTATATATGATGTATTTTGGTGCTATTCTCTTGCTGTAGTAATCTCTTTTCTTCTAGTAGAGATAGACTACATTGCAATGACATGCTCCCAAGGAGGTAGAGAAGTAAGGTATTGTTTCTACTATATGACTTTGATTTCAGCTATGCTAATTTGTGATGAAATGGTAGACACTTTAGGTAGAGCTAAGAGGTGAGTCCACGGGGCCAAGACATAGTCCACCTACCAGGAGAAAGATTTCACCCTCAATTGGCCAGTGTGGCATGCTTCTTGCGCTGTCTAAATTATTATGGGGTAGGTCAAGGGGGTTGAGGTGGTATGAAGCAATGAGTGACCATTGGTAGTGAGTTGTGACTCGAGATGTTGTAGGAGATTCTTTATTGCGGAGATATTAAGGCCCGTGGAAGTGTCATGACTCGAAGTAGAAGTTGTAGGAATGATGGAATATAAGTTTTCCATCTCTCCCAACAGGTTGTTGAAAGAAGAATGGATATCAACGTACTAATCCTAGGTGGTTGTGTGGACTACCATGTCGACATCATATTTCCTTTGCAAGGCTTGATATGCTTCCATTTGTTTTTGATACTTTTCACGCACTTGATTGTCCGCGATGATATCAACTTAATGTTGTAGTTGCAACTGGTCATGGGCCTACCCAAGCCTCTCATTGTGCTTTCCTAATTTAGAGATTAATATGGAGGCACATTCTTGTACGAGAGGGGTATGAATAGGAGAAAAATGAATACCCGCACTAAGTATCGATAATAAGCAAAGAAGCGGGTTCCATACAAAGTAAACGAGCGATAGTACCAGTAGTTGTGCTAGAAGGAAACAATTGTGACGAATGAACTGGTAGTTGCGTAACACCCCCAAGCTGTCAGAAAATATGGTCAATGTTGCACAAAACCTTGCAATGTAGTTGTTTTTGTAGAAAAAATTGATGTCGTAGTGCATCTATTAGTGTTTCTAGTTCGAGCATCATCTGATCAGGTTCTGGCATAATGGACACGTCAGAAGAGAGAATGGAGGAGTTCATTCACTGTCACTTGGCACCTGGTGGATTTGGATGAGTTATATGTAGAGCAGGCGGGGGATTCCATCTCCATTTTTCGATGGCCTCAACCTGAGTACCCCTACCTTGGGAGGGCACATGATGAGCCTGCTGTTGGGTTTATTTGGCCTTTTTGCGATATTGATTGAGCTTATTGCATGTATCTATAGTCATAGTGTCCTCAAATGGAAGGGGTTTCATATGGGTGGGACATTCGAGCACACCTTTCTGAATATCATCCTCAGAGATACATGAAGGTAAGAGTGCCATTGTAGCACCCTGGTCATCATTGGGATAAATCCATACATTATGTAATGTACATTTAAAAACAAGGTAACAATCATACGTGTCAATAAGGATGAATGAGATGCATTCTTGGGATGAGATAGTCTACCTGAGTTGATCATAGCATTCCCTGAAGAGGTTTTTATGTGAATCTTGGATTCAGGGTTATTTTCTTTCATGAAGTCCCAGGAAGCAATGATCTTCAAAGACATGTTGGATTCCAGGTGATCATTAAAACCCATGAGGAGAGTGCTAGAGTACCATGGCTAGTAATAACAATATCCAATTGTAATAAAAATACTTGCCATAATTTTGGGCATCCAAGCAATCATTGATAAATTCATTCATTATATATCGGGCCCATGCTATTTGGATCTTGACGATGCAGTTCTCAGTGGATACAAAAACCTTGTATGGTCACTCTTCCTTGGTACAATTTCGTATGACTTTGGAGGCGATGAGCTGTGTGGCAAAGTGAATTGTTCTGGAGTTGATTTATGAAATAAGGATTCTATGCCTCCAGTGACGGGTAGAGTACGAGCCATATATTTCTTGTTGGGTGACAAGCAATGATTAGGTATCATCAATTTATAAAATAAAATCCATGAATGTATGCATTTGATGTTGCTTATTATGTGAAAATACAAAAGGGAATTAAGGTAACAATTCCCTCAGTTAAAGTTCAATATTTAGATTGATATAAAGGCAGAGGCCTTGAGTATATACATGATGGGTAATGCTTGAATGCATTTATGTGAAATTTTATTGCATATTGTGTTATGTTGGTTATGCTATCATAACCAAGTCAGGACAACTTACATACTCCTGTGGTAGCAATGAATTCCATTATAGATCGCCATGGTGGAATACATGACATGTATAGATGGTATTCTAGAGTCAATGCAAGGATGCATTGGGAAATGTGGCTATGGGAATTGGCACATTGGGTTTATTAATTTGTGATGTTTGAATGCATTATAAAATTTTTGGGTGCTGGTAATGCATATGTGAGGAATGATGGTTCCATTCTGTTTAAATTGGAAGTGATGGAAATTTTAGATAAAATAATTCTAAAAATCACATCGTGGACTAAATGCATATGTTACAGTGAATGATGGTTTCATTCTAGATAGTATGATTACTGGTTGAATTCCATTTCTAATGTGAATAAAGGCTGGAAATGCTTGAATTTCTTGTAAATTACAATTTTGAGATCATTTCATGAACTGCTGAAAATATGCATGAGTGTTAACAATATTGTTTGGGTGCAAGAAATTTGAGAAAAAATGCAGGAAGATTGGTATTATATATGACAAGGATGTAAATTCATAGGGAAAAATGATATATACAACTACAAGAACCAAATATAATAAGCAAAAATCTCATGCTTGGGAAATTTTGTTTTCTTGTATAAAACAAATTTGAGAAATTAATAATTGAAAATTGTTATGATATGCTAACAATAGGTTTGGTTGAATTAAAATGAGAAAAACAATAGGAAAAATGGTCTCGAATATGGTAGTGGTGTAATCCCATAAGGAAGACAGATGATTTTTGTTGCAAGAGAAAAACATATTGAGAAGAATTCTTGTGCTTGGGAAACTTAGTTTCCTATATGTAAAACAAATTTGAAAAATTAATATGTAAAATTGTTATGATGATATCTCATGATGACTGTATGTGTGTGATACAAATGCAGTGATTTCTATTAAAGTTGGAAATCTTGGAAAGGAGGCTACTACTGTGACACTGGAACCCTATGATTTCCACAAATTACAAATTTCTAGTGAAAAATATGATAGTGAGTTGGTGTTCCCCTTGCACAAGAACACCTTGGAAAATGATGGATCACCCAAGGGGCTATGTAGCAGTGAAGGGGGTTCCTGATATTGGAGGGTGAGGATGAAAAGGGGGAGGGAACTCAATAATGCATATGACATGGTGGTTGGATTCATAAGGGTGTGTCATGAAAAGAACAATGAGTTAAATTCTTGTTGTGTCTGCTCGTGAAAGAGAGAAACAACCATATGAATAAGTGATTGTAATCACTGAGTTAATTATGATGAAAGATGGATTCATTGTTGTTTAATGCGTTTTAAGATTTCCCTTATTTCTTATTTCTTTTTGTCCCTTAATGGTGTCTCTGCATCTATTTTTTATAGGATTGAATGCTTTGGTGTGTCTATTTAGTCATCACTACATATGGTTAAGTTGATTGTGTTATGTTTTGATTGTTATGGACAATTGCATGAGATTGTGTGTCATGATTGTGTATGTTATTTCCACCAAAGTTGTGTCAATAGGTTGTTCATGAGGCACAATTACAAATATTTTAAAGTTGGATATTCCATTATCACAATTGGAGTTCTTGGAGCCACAACTCAGAGACTTCATGTCCGACATTATGGTGGAACCATGGAAGGGAAGTGGTACAGTTTGAGGGATTCAGTGAAGAGAAGGGGGTACACTTCCTTGGATTGTGCAGTTTGATGGGAATAAGAGTTTGTAGTTGAAATTTATGTGGGAATCAACAAAGTATGAAGAATATTACAGCTGGAGCCAGATAAAGACGATTTAGGCCATCAAAAAAATGAGAGGCTACTGGTTGGAATTGCTACTAGAATGATGAATCATGAAATCATATTACACAGTTTGGGCCAGGGAACCTAAGTATGTATGGTTTTCTGGTCAGAGTGCCTTTGCATGCATATTTGTTTTGGGGCAGGGTGCCTATGTATCTATTATTTTGGGCCAAAGTTCCTATGTAATCTTGTTTAAGTTGGAATGCCTGTGTGATTATGGATGAAGAGCCTATATGTTGATTTATGGTCAGGGAGATAGAATTGTAAGATGAATGTACACATATAAGGTATTGTGCACCAAGGATAGTCTAAAAATAAGGGGGAGGGGATGTAACATCCCCATTTTTAATTCCCTCTAATTATAATGTAATTGTATAAATGTGATTTAGGTTGGTGAGCCAATGTGTTGGCAAAAAGATACCGTACTGGTTTAATGTGGAGAAAGGAAGAATGGTATATTATGTGCATTAAAATAACTAATAAAAATAGTAATCATTGGTTGCAATACAATATGGATGAATAACGATGGGGGGACTATTATTCCACAAGAAAGCGGGGGTCCAAGGGGAATTATTCATGGCTATTAATCCTACCCACATTCCTAAAATTATTATCATTGTGTATAAGATTCTTATTTTGTTGTCGAGTGTTCTGAGAGAAAACCAATTAAATCATGTAAGAGAGTGGGTGTGAGTGGTCACATCCTATATTTATTGGAGAGCATGGAATGAAGTACAATCATCTTTGGGAAGAGTGAGACTCAATAAAGAAAGGGATACACAGGGTAATTCGTATGTAGAATATGGATAGTTTTTACATGTAGTTTTTGTACAAAAAGAGGGGAGCTAAGTGTTGGACATAGAACCATCCATGTTGTTATTGAAGGAAACCATTTTATGGTTGTGTTTTATGCTAAAAGAGAGGCCCATGTGCTTGTAAATTGGGTTGTAGAACCTTAAAGCATTTATGTTGAGGAAATGGATCAAGAGCCTTATGAAGGCTGTTGTGAGCACTATTGGAGTAGTTGGGAGGATTTCTGGTCAACTTGATGTGATGAATCCATAGAGAGAAGTGGGAAGGCTTGATGGATTGGGTGCAGTGAAGGGGGATCCCATTCCTTGGGTTGTGCAGGTTGTGGGAAAAATATTGAAACTTAGGTTTTGTGGTTGCTGTGTGTGGAGACTCGAAAGACATAAGGGTTGAATATCCTTGTGGTCTCTTAGCCTTAGCTCAGGGGTGTCCTGTTGTTGAGAGGAAATGAACAGCAGTGCCTATGGCTATGAGGTTCATCCTTCGTATGGAACTAGTTGGTTATTATGCTTACAGATAAGTTCTATGTTATGTTATTATGTTTATTCCTCTATGAAAATGGTTTATATGAATGCTATGTGTTTGTTGTTTTCTTGAAAAATTGCATTCATTTTTAAATGTATGCTACTAGATACATTTAGAACTGTGATTTCAATCAACTAGTTAAATATGTGTGTGATCTATAGTTGGTAAGCTACATGAAATTAATTAGCATAAAATATTATGATCTAATGTGTATTCTTCTCAAATTGTTATTCAGATGGAGGTTGTGTATGTTACAAATAAAGTCCAAATATTTTATCCCGAGTTACAATGTTGACTACTTATAGAACCCTATCCTAGTAAATATTGTGTTTTAGGAAGGGAACTTGGAAAACATCATGAAGACTATAAAAATTGTCATTTCATCAAAATCAAGATTTGTAAATAATATATTGGTAGGGGATGAATATTTTATTGAAAAAATAATATATTAAACAACCCTGTTTATGGATTTACACGATGTATTTTCTTAGTCTTATGAATAAATTCTTTATTAGGGATTGGGTGTAACCTGATACAAAACTAAAAAATAATTGAAGATAATTGAAGAGAAACAATATTTCTAAGATAGAAGGTGATGTCTAAAGACATCATTACAACACTTAAGCACATCATATTATGATCATAGCATCACAATGCATATTGGAAATATTATATACAATAATGATATTGGCATGATGATAATGACCCATTGGGTCTTCTATTTATAGGTTCAATATATAACCAAATTCCTTGAAATCGGGAGGATCTTGTCCACATATAATCGTGAGTGGTTAGATTTCACTCTGTCAAATCCAATTTTTCTAGTCGACTCGACAAGGATGCTCGAGCTGACCATCCATGCATCCAAATGATATTCAATTTCTCAATTGGTCGATCCACCAACTGAATGTCTTCTGTTGCTAGTCAACTATCTAATCGATATGCTTGTCAACTACTCGACTGATTGATGTAAATATCTAGTCGATCATATGACCGATTGATGTAGAGATCTGGTCGATCACCCGACCGACTAATTGACTAATTCCAGGAGAAGTGTTATGAACCATCAGAACTTGATTTTACAACACCCCCCGTCAACAAATGTCTCTGTATATTCAAGAGGTGAAATTACATAAGTAGGACNGATCTTTATGAATATATCTTCAGATAAAGGTTTAGTGAATATATTAGCTACTTGATTGTTTTTTCTACAATAGAAAAGAGAGAAACATTCTCATGAACCAACTATCTCAAATAGTGAGCATGGATCTCAACATGCTTCATCTTATTGTGGGAAATAGGGTTGTCTCAACTTGAATGGAACTCTAATTTTCACAGTAGATTGTAGTCAAGGTATGAAAAGGAAAGTCATGTTCTCCCAAAATTTGGCGAATCTAGGATGCCTCTATACCTGCATGAACAATGCCACAATATTCTTCTTCTGTAGTTGACAAGGAGACTACCTTATATTTTTTGCATGACCAAACCAATGATACAATGTTGAACTGAAAAACATATCCATACGTGGACTTCCTATCATCATTGTTTCCAACTCATTCAGATTCGGTGAAGCCAACCAATGAATATGAACTTTGACAATATTTGATACCAAAATGACCAGAATACCAAAATAAGTGGTACCCTTGAGATAACAGACAATGCATTTAACTTATTTCCATTGGATTTGTATGGGGTCTTTCATGGACCAAGAAACCACACTAACAAAAAAGGAAATGTGAGGTTGACTATGAGTAAGATAAATGAGACCACCCACCAATTGTCGATAGAGTGTACCATCGAATTTGGGAGTTTGTCAAGTTTTATTCATCTTTACTCTAGATTGAAAAGGAGTAGCATAAGGATTACAATTTTCCATCTTAAAAATTTTCAAAATATCCATTACATATTAAGATTGAGAAATGAAAAAACCATCACACAATGGTAATACTTAAATACCCAAAAAATAGTGTAGAGTACCAAGATCTGTCATGTCAAAGTTCAATATAAGAATGAGATCAATGTTATTTCTAGTGATGACAAGGTCATCAACATATACAACAATAATCAAAGTGTTTCCATTTGTATGGAGTACATATAAGTTTTTGATCATATTCATAATGTTTGAAACCAAGTCGAAGAAATAAACTGTCAGTCTTAGCATACCAAGATATTGGAGCTTGCTTCAAACCATAAAGGAACTTATTTAGTTGACAAACCAAGTTAAAATGTGTCACAAAACTAGGAGGTTGTTTCATGAAAATTTATTTTGATAGGTCTTGCTAAAGAAAGGAACTCTTTACATCCATTTGATGGATCTTCCATCTAAGAGAAATAATTAGTCAAACAAAGTTCATCTTTGCAACAAGGGAAAATGTGAGTCAGTGTAGTTAATGCCTTCTTGTTGAGAAAATCCCTTCACAACCAAGTAATATTTGTGATGCTCAAAAACACCTTCATAGGTAAATTTGGTCCTGTAGACTCATCAACACTTCACAACATTCTTTCCTTGTGGTTGGGGAATTAATTCCCAAGTGTGATTCTTCGACAAAGAATTTAGTTCTGGCTGCATGGCATATACTCCCATTCATGTTGACCTTGGGAATATAAGTAGGTAATAGGGTCATAATTTTCAAGTAAAAAAGTCATCAATGCAACATTGGCATGTTGCTTTTGACTTTGAGTTTGTCATCCTGAAGAAATATCACCGACACCAGGTCCAACAACTTCAAGAGTCCTAGAAGCCCATATACGTAGACACGATAGAGGCAATCTATTGTTCACTGTAGAAGGTAGATAAAAAGTCAGAACAGTTTTAATAGGTTAATATGATGGACCAATCAAAATATATATCGGTGGACTAATATTCTCAAAGGTCGATAGTCTAGTCAAAACATGAACATGATTCAGATGTCCATTCGAGGAACTGAAAAAATGGAATAAGAGAAACATAGTCAAAAACACCATCAAAGTGATCATCCTGTAACAATCCAAAGGAGGTATTCAAAAATTGGATGCCATAAGACTTCTCATCAAACCACACATTTCATTTGATAAATGTTTACTGTTTGACATGATCAAATAGTCGATAGGAATCATACTCTTTAGAGTATCCCATCATAATGAAAGCATGACTTTTTTCATCCAACTTATTTTTTCAATCATCGGAAATGTGATCCCAGGAAACACATCCAAACACAGGGAGGTGGAAAATTGAGGGATTCCTTCCACACCATCATCTGAATGGAATCACCAAAGGAACAACTTGAGCTAATATGCGATTGAGAAGATATATTACACAATAGACAACTTCATCCTAAAAGTAAGGAGGAAAATATTTGTCCTGTAAAAGATGTCTAGCCATTTCAACTAACATCCGATTCTTCTGTTCTACAATGCCATTTAGTTGGGGTGTATGAAGAATCGATCGCTTCCAGTCAATACTAGATCACACATGGTATTCTTCAAAATCTCGATTTACATACTCACCACCATTGTCTGATTTGATGCATTTGATGGATCATCTACATTGTTTTTTCAACAAAGGCTCTAAATTCTTTGAACTTTTCATTGAAAATATTCTTATTCTTCAGAAAATAAACCCAAGTTAAATCAGAGAGATCATCAATGAAATTCAATATATACCTTTAACATGATAGGGAAGGTAGATTGATGTAGTATACATCACTGTGAACTAGCTCTAGGAGGTTCTGTGCTCGCCATGCTTTTCTAGAGTCAAAAAGTATCTAGTGATGCTTGTCGAGCACACATCATTTACAAACTCCATCAAGGGGAAAAACTTTAGGAAAAATAACAACCATATTATGATTTTCCATTGACTCCATGCTTCAAAATTTTAGGTGTCTGATTCGTTCATGCCAAGTTTTACTTCATTCACCAATGTGAGAAAAATGTGCATTTGGTTTAGAGTCAGGTCGAGTTGTGTCACAAAATTTGTACAAACTATCCTCTCGGTCAAGAAACCCTCCTGCAAAAATAGACTAACCTTTCTTCAAATATCAAAGAAAGAATTGATATGGAAAAAACTCCACAGTATTACTTATCTCTATTAATTGATAAATAGACAACAAATTGGTTGTAATATACAAGATATAAAAAGTATGCAGAACAAAAATAAAATGCTAGAAATGACAGAATAAAAGTAATATAACCAACATAATCTCCACAATAACACAGAAATGATATAAGAACAACAACATAAATAACACTTTGATTCAGAAAGCAATGTTCATGGGCCTCTTCGAGGGGGGAACCTCTAGTCAAGCATCGCTCTGTTACAATAATCTCCAAGCTAGGGTTTTCATACCCTCGACCCTTATTTATACTAAATATGTCTATCAAGAGAAGCATCTAGAGGAAGATCTTTCTAGAAACAAAAGCTTCTATTAGGTCTTCTTACATCCTCCTTATTCTATTTTATTGAAAGGCCTTATTAATATTGACCTTTATTACATTCGAATATATTGATCTACCTATGTGCGGATTAGGACCCTAACATGTCCGCCCCCTTAAAAACAACCTTGTCCTCAAGGCTTGAGATGTGGAAACTGCTGTAGAATGGTATTTGGTTCCTAAGTGGAATATGCTAGAGTTGTATCTTTCCATTGGACTAGCACTTCCTTGATGGTTCTCTGATGCAGGCGATGCTCACGTTGGTCCAAAACTGCTTCTGGCTGTAGCCAAATGGATCCTTCTTCAGCTAACTCGAGAAGGTTGGTTTGAATTTGGCACCTAGTTCCAATCACCTTCTTTAAGCATGAAACATGAAAAACAGGATGTAGCTTCGACTGACTGGGTAGAGCTAGCTGATAGGCAACTTGTCACACACGCTTGAGAACTGTATAAGGACAATAAAATTTGGGCGCTAGCTTCTCACAATGCTCGACCTTGAGGGAAGTTTTCTTGTATGGTTGCAGTCATAAAAAAAACTGATCCCCTTCTGTAAATTAACGTTCAGAGTGACGTTGATCTTCTTGTTGCTTCATGTGATTCTGTGCCATGACCAAGTTCTCTTTAAGGGTACGAAGAATATCCTCTCGAACTATAAGTGTTTGGTCAACTGCCTGGACCTTCGAGGTACCCGGTAAGTATGAGAGAACTGAAGGTGGCTTCTGTCCATATACCGCTTCAAAAGGAGTCATGCGTGTAGCTATATGGTAGGAAGTGTTGTACCACCATTCAACTAGGGGTAACCATTGAGCCCA
>SNQJ01S0016913.1:5397-20202 GCA_010110895.2 Picea sitchensis
CTCGAACCTTCTAGAAGGGGATCTTCTAGAAGGGGTGAGTTGGCTTTCGAGTGGTTACTCAAGTACTGTCATTCCAGATATCTTGGGATCATTCCCTATCCAAGTAACTAATCTACCTCTTCCTATATATTGAGTGGATTGCTCATGGAAAGGGTTAATAGAAGTTCAGTTAGCAGCAAGTTAGCAAAAGATTGATTAGAGAATTAGTGCAAGACTGTATGGAGGATAGATGCTACAGCAGCAAGAGACAACAGAAAGGTCATCACATGTGGTAGACTTTCTTCATGCATGAGCAAGTGTGTGTGTCAGAGCTGGAAGCTGTTGAAAGGAGACCTATGACATCAAGGCTCAGGTTGTAAGTTTCACTTTCTATTTGATTAATACAACAATATGTCCCTTTCCCATAAAGATGATGTCATTTTATTACATAATTCCTTGATCATATGTATAGACTAGGCATTGAATATCTTAACTTGTCTTTACTTCAATTGGTTTGTTTTGTTCTGATACGGACGAGACGAGAGCATTGAAGCAAATCTTGGAACAACAGAGACATAAGGAAAGCGATCACAAGGTATGTCCATAACCCTTATCTCTTAGTTCATTCAATAGGCTAGATCTAGGGAAAGTGTATTATTCTGTCCTATTTTGTTCTAGATACCAGGTGGATCTAGGGAGGTCGATTAGTTCCCACACCTATGGAATTATCCTATAACAGTCCCTTAAAGAAGTACCTCTTGGCTTGGCTATATGACTCTACTCTGTCAACAAAAAAATCAGTGGTGTACCCTCCAATGGTGTTATCAAACCAATGATCTACTGCTCTTGACACAATGTTATCAACTCTCTTGATCTTCTTGATCAACATCGATGTCCAAACCACAGGGGTTCTAGATCTGATCTCAAACTAGGTATCTCCTAACCTAGCTACCCACTCATATACCTCCTGATGGATTCCTCCAAAGAAAATCTCGTGTATATCAGTAAATATATATCTTCCCAACCAATCCTATGTACTAATATTAGGTTTCTTGTTATGGGCTTCAACGAATTCCTTTTCTTGATCTTCTATCGACTTATGAATCTCTGTCTTCAATGGAAACCACCTTGAAATTCCCTCTAGAAGATTCTATCCCAGCAACGAAACCATTTGTTGGAACAGGGGCAGACGCAGGGTTCTGCTCCAAGAGCACACCAGCAAGACCTAACTACTAGCCCTTTCGGCAACACCTACAAGACAGATGTAGTCTCACCCGAAGTAGCTATGGAGGGCTGCAGGACACGGATGTCTACAACCAAGGGAATACAAAGTGGATCTGATATAAGAACAACACAACATCTATATATCAATTACCATCTTAGATCTACTTCGCATAACTATCTATCTGATCTAACACAATAATGCAATAACAATATATCCATAAACAAGAGAAAACAACATCAATCACACACAACACAAAGATGTATGTGGTTCACCCTCTCCCTAGGGCTACATCCACATAACTGTGCTTTATAATATATTAAGATGAAAGCATACAGTTCTTATATGTGCTCTTAGCTAGCATATCTTCTCTCTTTCTCTCCATCTTTCCTCCCTGCGCACCCAATTGTAGGGTTGATCTTCTCACCCAATTGAAGATCTTACAATACAAGCTTCCCTCACTTCTCAATTCTTCTCTCCCTCACTACAACAATCACTCATAACAATCACGAACTTGGAACAACAATAACAACAACAACAACCAACAACCCATCCCAGGTCATCTTGACCTTTATTTATACATTACAATAGCTCACCAACAGTTTTAGGCCAAAACCTAAGTGTCAAAACCCTAGATACCAAAACCCTAGGTGTCTAAAACCCTAGGTCAACTTGACCTGCGGTTCCAGGGCTTCGTCAACCTATCTTTCCTTCCTTCTCGCGCGGTGCTCCAAAAGCATCCAATGGTAGCTTTTTCCGCTTGTTGAGTTTTCCACGATCCGTCTTCCTTGCTAATTTGTCATCCTCGATCTCCTCGTCTAACGACTTGATTTCTCTTACTTCACTCCATATTTTCTTCTCTTCTACTCACTTCCACCCAATATCAATCACTGTGTCTTCCGTGCAGTTCACATTCCGTCTTTTCTTCTTTACTTTTCGCTTACTTCCATACCCAAGGGCCAACAATACGTTATAGTGAAAGTTCCAAGATGACCTGTTTGAAACTGATTTCAGGAGCATTCAAGAACCCTAACTTCCACAGGTCATATCTCCGAAATTATAGAGAAAATGAATATGAAATTTTCACCACATGTACACCAATATATCTCCTATATCTTTGTAAATTTTCAAGGTATAAAACATCCCATAAAATAATTCATAGAAAAAGTTCCAAGATGACTAGTTTGAAATTGATTCCAAGAGCACTCATGAACCCTAACTTCCATAGAGCATATCTCTGAAAGTATAGCAAACCCACATCTGAAAGTTGTACCACATGTACAACAAGATATCTCCTCTGTCACTTCCAAATTTCAAGCTCTGAAATGACTTAGAGAAAACCTTATCACAAAAATTCGAACATGACCCCTGATTTCGCAATTCAATTTTTGCTAATCCATTTTTCACACACACTTTCTCTCAATGCTTTCTCTTTTTATAATTTTTCATAACCCTTTATGAAGGGACATGTCCCTTAATTAAAAAATTAATTCCCAAACCCATGGGTTTGAAACCACCATTTCACTTTTTACTTTTTCACATGCACCTGTTTTTTAATATAATTGTAGACCTATATATATAAATCAATATTGGAAAAGTTGTGTGTATTGTGATGTTGTAATATGAAATTAATGAAATGATTAATCCTTTGACATTAATGACAATAATTTCAACATGATGATGATCGTTATCGCTTGATTTAAGGAATCCACACTCGCTTGATTTGGGATTTTTTCGATCGCTTGAATTAGAGATTCCATGCTTTCTTGATTCTCTTGCTCATTTATTCAGAAGCTACCAAAGGTCCTATTTTGGGGTTGATATTTCTTTATACTTTTGTTTATCTTCTCGGTATATTTGTCGTGATGACATGGGACTCTGTTCTCTCTTCATATTTGATTCATTGGCTTGGAAGATGTGTCTCTTGATGGTTCAAGGTCAGTAATAGTTTATTAAGTAGTTCCCTTCCTTTCGACAGTTCTGTATCTAACTCTTCATAACCGAGAATTTTATTTCTTATTTTATTTCCTTTCTTTATTTTATTTTCCTTCTTTCTTTTATTTTCTTCTCTTTATTATTTTTTTATTATAATATATTTTTTTGGACTTGACCTAGGATGACACAAGTGGTTTTTGACCTATTCGAGACTTGTTGGCACCCCCGAAGAGGTTTTCACCAACAATTATCATGATTGTTATGTATTGTGTTTTTATAATTGGGCCCCATTAACCACTTTTTGAAATGGGTTCCCTTGCAAGGTTCTTAGATGGATTTCTTTGATTCGTCAAATATCTTTGACAACATATGGGTGTAACAAGGCAGTTTCAAGTTTTTGAGGTTTACCTTTTATCTGATTGTCATACATTAGTACCAAATATCCTGATTTTATATTTTTTTCCTTAAGTGTCAATCATGCCAAGATTTTTGTTGTTGTTTATGAACTTCTTAATAATAAAAATCCACGAGTCTTTCTTATTCTAGTTTATTGAGCTGATAGAAGCATTCTTTTGTATTTAAGGTAAGGTCATATCTTAGGACATATGCCACCCTTTCTGTAAATATCCTAGCTTATATAAATATCCATTCATGAGGATGAATGGTGTTGATTTTAGTGTTAGAACCTTCTTTTTTTTTGCAGGAAGATCGTCAGAAGCCTTCCCCTCAAAAAAATTCACTATTTCTTCTAAGTCTTTGGGAGTGGCCTCGACCCAGAATAAGTGTGCATCAGGTAAGTCATTGTTTATCCCTCTTAATTATTATCCTATTTCAAGTCAATATAGGTGATCTGGGTTGACATTCTTTTTTCCCAGTTGGACTACTATGTCAAAGTTTTATTTTTATTTTTTTGTTTGTTAGTTTGTCCGTGACATGTGGGACTAACCTATGGCTAATAAACCATGAATCAGGGGCATCTAAGCCATCCAAATCACCCGGGGATCGCACCCAGCCTGAGCCACACCAACCCTTAACATGGTTAGATTTTTTGTCCCCGCAGTTTTTGAACCGGTGACTTTAACATCACAGAGTTCCTTAACACCACACTCCATCACCGACTGTCCTACACCTCGGGGACCTATCAAACTTTTATTCTTGAAACAATAGTAACCATCCAAATATTTTTTTTTGAGGAACGGGCTTGTTTACTAAATATTTGAAATCTTGGTGATGTGTAAAGAATGTGAATGGATTTTGTAATAAATAATGTCTAAAATTCTACAGAGAAAAGATCGTGGATAGTTCTTCTCTTTCCATTGTCGAATAATTGCATTCTTATTTGTTGAGATTTCAACTGGCGTATGCATTAGGATGGTCGAGCATGTCGTTGTCTGGTTGTTCTAGGATTGAACTAACAATGAAATTTGATGCATAGACATGGACATGAAATTTTCTTGTCTAATTGGGGAATCATAGTATGGGCGATTCTACTAATTTTCTCTTTAGTAGTTCTAAGGACTCATTGCACTCCTGAATCTAAATAAATTTGACTTCTTTCTACACCATATTATCGATTGAGAATGTGATGTCAGAGTAATGAAAGATGAATTTTATGTAGTATCCTATGTTCCCAAGGAATATTTTAATTATCTTTTGGTTTACTGGAGGTTGTAAGTTGAGGATTACCTTTATATTAGCCATGTTGACTTTGATATCGCCTTTGCATACAATATGTTCAAGAAAAATACCAATTGGGGTGGAAAAGATGCATTTCTTGATATCCAATGACAAATGAATCTATCAACATGTTTATAGCATCATCCTTATCCATTGGATGTGGCATTTTATTAAGTTGTATATTTTCCAATCATTGAAATATACAACCATCATTTTATAGATATATTCTTGAAAGGCTTTGACCACTATCCTTGAGAAGACCGTGGGTGTATTCTTCCGAAGACCGTGGGTGTATCCTTGAGAAGACCATGGGAATCACCCTTTATGAAAATGAACCAAATTCATATACAAAATTCATTTTTTCCTGATCTTCTTTACAATCGGGACTTGATTATACCTCAAGAAGCCATATGTAAAATAATATCATTCATGTCATGAGAATTCACTGATGATATTATTTATGAATGGTATTGGGAAAGGATCAGTTACAATTAACTTATGGGATAACTATTAGACTTTCCCATTCCAATTTGTCTATGGGATAAATGATGCCATCAGCTAACATAGCCTCAATTTCTTTTTGTACAATGGGTTTATATTTGTGGGATAATTTGTATGATTGTTTTTTAATGGGTTTAGACCCTGGGTTGAGGTCAATTTTCATCTCCCCCATATCTTGTACAATTTTTTTGAGATCCTTATAGTCTCAATAAAAAACATATTGATATTCATGGAGTAGGTCGAATATTTATTCTGTCTACTTCTCTCACCAATAGTCACCTATCCTTTCCCATTTTGTAGGTTTATAATAATCCAAATTTCATTTTTCTTAGATAACTTCGTTGTAGCTCGGTGGGAAATCGAGTTTTTTTTAATCCTCCTTATCTTCCTTATAAACATAAAAGATTGTCTTTACATAGTTATTTACTCTTGGGTGGAGTTTACTCCATATGAATCTTTTCTATAGAAAACTTATGTTTTCCATGTGCACCCAAAGAGCACTTATATTGTTTTGATCATGAGTTGACAAGAAATCACAAGTCGATGTCGATCATATGTCAATTGTTTTCTTTCCATTTTTTCAACTTCATTAGGGTTTGGTTTTTCCAGAAATTTATTTATCTGTAATGCTACCTCTCTTAATTGTGCCTCTTTAGGAATGAATTCAAAATATCTTTTGAAGCTTTACTTTATTTTAGTCCAATTGAATGTATGGCCACTTGCCTTTCCATCTCTTCTCCATTCATTTTCACACTAATGAATATGATCTACTAGGTTGAACCTAGGTTTGAAGGTCAGGATGTTGACTTTTGTTGATAAAGTTTTCCCTCTGAATCATTCAACAAAGTACATTGTAGCAATGGTCCATTTCTAGAAGTGGGGAGAATGAGTCTCCCACCATCAAGTAGCTTAACTAGTAAAGGATTTGACAAGGCTATGCACTCTTCCCTATTCTCTGATTGTTTTTTATACTTCATCAACGTGGACTGACAAATAATTTGTCTCATTGAACCACAGAGGATGTATTGTTTTTAAGTTAGTCGGGATAAGTGTTGGTGTCTATTTTATATTTTTTTCAAAAATGATAGGGACTTCTTGGATTGAGAAGAATTCTCTAAATCATTTTATAAGTATTGCTTCTATCGACCAACATTATTTTTCATGGGACTCATAATTCTCTATCTTCTAGTTATAAAGTTATGTATTTGAATTTTTCCCCATGGACACTAGGGAGCTGACTAAGATTCCACCTTATACATTTTGTTTGAGGTTGTCTTTCTCCTCTTTTATTATCTAATATATCCGACGAGCCTCCTATTATTCATCCCACATTTCTAGATATGTATTTCCTTCTTTTGGGTTGAGGGGTATAATAATTTTCCTATTGCTTCCCTTCAACTTGATTCTATCTCTTTCAAGGGAGATAGTTTCTTTCATATTTCAACCCCATGGTATACCTACCAATGTGGGGTAAGCAGGAATACCTTTGACTAATTCGATAACCTCAAAGTCTACCATCGTTGGAATCCTCATTATATGTGTTTCGATGTTTTTAAGTGTTTTGATTGGCTCAATAAATTTTTGATCTACCATTTTTAAGTAATTCATTGTTGGAACTAGTGGGGGTCTTCCAAGATGCTTCCATGTATCCCATGGAAGGATGTTGACTTGTTATCCAAATTCGACAAAAACATTCTTAGCCATGATTTCATCAATATCGAGATTGACTTGAGGATCATATTCATTCATATGTCTTTCCTGTGAGAGTTGTCGAAGATTCTTATACATTTTTTGATATTATTTATACTCCCTTAGAATATTAAGCAAGTTGATCAAGTGGTCGATCGACTACTTATCTTTTAGTAGTTAGAGGAACTCATCTAAGACAATTTCTAAAGTTTTTTGTTGACTTCCCTTGCTTCCACTTATGTCTTATTAATCAATAATCTTGAAAAATTCCAATGCTTCACGCATTAGTTTTTCTTCTTGTTCTAGTTCGGGGTAGGTATTTTGGTATCCCAGTTGTCAAACTAGTGATTCTCGGTAATTTTCTCGACCCACACTTGATCTAGTCACAACATGGAGATTCTTCAAGTTTAGGACCTCTTGTTTGGGAATAGTAAGGAGGAGGTTCATATTCCTTTTATTCATTACTTTATCTAGTATTATCGAACAATATTCAAGTGAGTGATCACCCACTCCACATATGTTACAAAATTTTAAGTCAGATCTATTCTTAATGGGACAGTCGATGCTTATGCGGTCATATTTCCAATAATTAAAGTAGTAATATTGGCCCTGACCACTTCCTCAACCTCCTTGAACCCATCCTCCTCTATATCCTCCTCTTCATTGGTAACCACCTTGACCATGACCTCGATATTCATTTATTGCTCCTTTGTTGGTATTATATTTGAATGCTTGTGTGTGATAGATTGTGTGGATATTTGACTTGTTTCACCCATTTAGACGACATTCTTGCATTGAATGGTTGTTTTCTTCACAGATGATCCCCACTTCTCTTTATAAAAGTGGGTCACTTCACAAAGAAACTTACACAATCACGTGGTCATTTGGTTACCAATTGTGCCTTTTTTAAAAAGGGCATAACTCTAACATCGGAAGTATGTTTTCAGTGCCGTTTTTTTTTAAACCGCATAACTTTTCAAGCTCTTTCCATCCAGATCATCCAGTTTCAGTTTTTAAATCCACATTATTTGCATATTTAATATGGCTTCTACAAGTATAGTCTTGCTTACCAACAAAAACTATTTCCAATGGAAATCTCATATGGAAGATTTATTAAGAAGTAAAGGCTTGTACCGGATTACCTTGGGAAAGGAAACAACATCCACTAATCCTAATAAGAAATCCAAGTGGGATAATAGGAATGACGAAGAACGTGGACTAATTGAAATTTCCATCTCTCTTGATTTAAGGTACCACCTTCAATATATTGATGACCCCAAAGAAGATTGGAACACAATTGAATCTGTGTTTGGTAAACTCAATGTTATTCGAGCACAACAGTTAGAAAATCAAATATTGACCTTGAGTCCAAATGATTTTTCTTGCCTTGGAGACTATCTATCTAGGTTTAAAACACTCAGAATTTAATGTGAAGAATGTAAGATAAAGATGGAGGAAGAGAATTGCATCTATCTTATTCTTTCTAAGCTAGGTAGTGCATATTTTGTGTTTGTTTCTACATTTTATGCCATGAGAGAGGCTCTAGGGGAAGAAGCTTATGAAAAACCCACTCTTGAGTCCTTTTTTGCTTCTTTGATTCGAGAGGAAGATAAGCTTGTACAATTTGGAGTGATCAACACTGTAGGTCCCTCCAACAAAGCCTTAGTTTCCCAACAGAAAGATAAACCCAAGTATCCCAAGAAGCAACATCCTCGCTACAACAATAAACAACATAAGGGACTCAAACCTGCTCAGACAGCTTCAACTCCTACTGGTGACAAAGGAGAAAAATATAAAAGTAATAATACTAATAGACATTGCAACTTTTGTGATAAAGATGGTCACGATGAGTCCAAATGTTTCAACAGGATGGTAGCTTTAGAAGCAGTGATGAATAAGCACAACATCAGTATTGATTCTACTTCTTCTTCTCATGAACATGCACTTTATGCTTCTGGTTTCTCCTTCAATTCAAATTATACTACTACTTCTTCTTCTGATGAGTGGTTTATTGATTCAGGAGAATCTTATCATATGGCTAAGGATAAAGCCATATTTTCTGCTCTAAATGAATGTAACACCAAGAAAATATTTGTTGGTGATGATAGATCTCTTAGTGTTGTAGGATATGGAACAGTTCAAGTAGATAATGGTCATTTCAATGATGTATTATGTGTTCCAAGTCTTTCTTGTAACCTTCTATCAATATATCAAATCACTCATTCAGGTGAAGGTAAAACCGTCGAGTTTTCACCTCACCAACTTGTAATCAAGGATCTAAGAGATCCTAAGCATGTTCTTGCAACTGAAATTGTTGATGATATTACCAGGTTGTACAAGTTTGACAACTTCAGGTCATCATCTTCTTCATCAGTTTTTTGTTGCTCATTATGATGACTTGAGCAAACTTTGGCATGAGCGGTTTGGTCATCTAAACTATCGCTCATTGTAGCAACTATGTAATCAACAGATGGTGACTAGTCTTCCTCTTGTTTCATGCAAAGATGGTGTTTGTGCCGGTTATGTTCTTGGAAAACATCATCGGGATAGTTTTGGCAAACATGCCTCTTGGCATGGCTCAGGTCCTTTGCATCTTGTTCACAATGATTTGTGTGGTCCACTTTATTCTCCTTCTTTTTTTGGGTGCAAGTATTTCTTAACTTGCATTGATGACTTTTCCAGACGTACTTGGGTTTACTTCTTAAAACTCAAGTGTGAAGTTTTTGACAAGTTTTTGGCCTACAAGGCCCTTTTAGAAAAGAAATCTAGACATCAAATTCAAAGGCTAAGAACAGATAATGGAGGCAAATATGTGAACAATAATTTTAAAAGATACTGCACTACACAGGGAATCCAAATGCAACACACTATTCCATATACACCACAAAAAAATGGTGTTGCTGAGAGAAAGAACCGCACATTAAAAGAAATGGCTAATTGTATGATCCAATCTAAGGGATTAAATCTAAAGTATTGGGTGAAAGCCATCAACTGTGCAAATTACATAGTAAATCGCACTCCCACAAAGGCTCTTAAAAATATAACACCGGAAGAAGCTTGGACCAAAATTAAACCAGATGTAAGTCACTTCCGTGTATTTGGCAGTATAGCATGGGCGCACATTCCTGATGAGAAAAGGAAAGCATTGCAGCCTAAAAGTGAGAAGTGTATATTTGTTGGTTATTCTGAAGATGTCAAAGGTTACATACTTCTTTAATCACATTGTAATGAAATTATTATTAGAAGAGATGTTAAATTTGATGAAAATCTCTTGGCATGCGAGCCTAATTCGACGAATGTTCCTTCTTTGACCTATGAGCCATATTCAGCGTTTGTGCCTTCTTATGATCTGGTTTCTTCTTCAGATGATGACAGTGAGGATGAAAATCCACCTCCACCTGCTCACCCTCCTCTATATGAGTCCTTTGAACCTGAACCAGTACCAACTCCACCACTTCCTAGATGGGTCTGTTCAATGAGAGAAGCAGTTGGTGATCCTTCAGATCAATGTCGAACACATTCACAATTCTAGAAAGCCTCTTCTCTTTTGGCTCAAGTTTCAGAAACTCGTGATCCAGAAACATTTGCAGAAGCTTCAAGTCATCCAGATTGGGATACAACAATGAATGAAGAGTATCGTTCTTTAATGGAAAATGATACTTGGGATCTTGTACCTCTTCCAAAAGGAAGAAAACTTGTTAGATGAAAATGGGTATACAGAACTAAGTATGCATCAGATGGAAGTGTTGAAAGACACAAGGCTTGGTTAGTTTCCAAAGGATTTCCCAAGTTGTAGGAATTGACTATAATGAAACCTTTGCCCCTGTAGCAAAAATGAATTCCATCCACCTTGTTCTTGCCCTTGCTGCCTCACATAAATGGGAGGTCCATCAGATGGATGTTAAATCCGCCTTCTTTCACGTATATTTGCAAGAAGAAATATACATCGAGCAACCTCCTGGCTATGTCCATAATGACAGTAGCCTTGTTTGTTGCCTCAAGAAATCTCTTTATGGTCTCAAGTAAGCTCCTTGAGCTTGGTATACCAAAATGGATAGCTTTCTTATTGCCACTGGATTCTCTAGATGCCATTCTGATCCTAATGTCTATACCAAGAAAGTAGGAAGCCATCTCATAATCCTTGTTATTTATGTTGATGACCTTATCCTTACTAGTAGTGACTCAAAACTTTTAAACCATGTGAAAACCAGCCTTAAGAATAAATTTGAAATGACAGACTTAGGCTTTTTGCACTATTTCCTTGGCCTCCAAGTTTTTCAAACCAATGAAGGAATTTTTATTTCCCAACTTAAGTATGCTTGTGATCTTCTTCGTCACTTTCACATGGATGATTGTAAACCAACCCCTTCTCCCTTCCAGTGTGGAGTCAAGATTTCTACCACCTGTGCTTCTCCTGAAGTTGATTCCACCCTATACCGTCAATTAGTTGGTAGCCTCTTATCCTTGATTCATACCCATCCTGATATTTCCTTTTTTGTTGGTCTTGTTGCTTGATATATGCAAACACCCCATGAAAGCCATTCGAAAGTAGCTAAAAGGATACTTCGCTATGTTTGTGGTACAGTTCAGTTTGGGATACATTACAGTTCAGGGGGGACTCCTTTATTGGCTAGTTTCACTGATTCAGATTGGGCTAGCGACCCTGATGATTGGAAGTCTACTACATGTTATGTTTTCAGCCTTGGTTCAAGACCTATCACTTGGGCCTATAAGAAACAACAGACTATTGCACTTTCTTCGGTAGAAGCAGAGTACCGAGAAATGGTAAATGCAAGTCAGGAAGCCCTGTGGCTTCGACATATCCTTTCAGAGTTTGGATTCTAGCACCAGCATCCAACCAACCTTTGGTGTGACAATCAGAGTGCCATCAAGCTCGCCAAAGACCAAGTTCAACATCAGTGTAGAAAACACATCGAGCTACACATGCACTTCATCAGAAAGCCATTCATGATAAAGTTATTGAAGTTCTCTTTTTCCCTACAAAAGATCAAGTTGTAGACATTTTCACAAAGTCTCTTACATAAGCGAAGTTTTCCAAACTTCGATCTATGTTAGGAGTTCAGGAAGTTGTCATTAAGGGGGGATAGGCTCTAATGCCTCCTTCCTTCTCCTATTTTGTCACCATTGTAAATCCTTCAATCCTATCCCAAGTTGTTCTTAAGGAGGGATGTTAGGATATTTATACACTTAGGAGTTAGTAAGATCTACTTGGTCTATTGTGTCGTTAGGTAAAAGTGTGTTTTCTAGTTTGTTTCTTTAGTATGCATTAGTATGCATTTGTAGTTAGGAAATCCGGCAGTCACGATATGTTCCCGACATAGAGTGATCTTATGGTTCATACTCTCCTCGATATTAATGGCCATTGATCTATGGCTTAACACCTGATTGGTCCATGATCTCTATTTAAAGAGCATGGAGGGTCATTTGCCGATGATCGATTGTGAGAAAATCTCTTGTAAAATCTCTCTGTAATATTTTTCTTTGCATTAATAAATTGCTCCAAGTGGTCGCGTTGGCTAGGGCCATGGATGTTTCCCCGTAGGGGTTTTACCATGTGAAAACATCGATGTGTTGATATTTGATCTGGTTATGTGAATGGTTACTGAAGGTGTTCGTCCTCTATTGGAATACTTGTGTTGTCGAAGAAAAAAAATTGATGGCTTGTCATAGTATCATTAATGTATTGATTGATGGCCTTTGTTGTCATATATGTAATTGATGTAAAATATGTCAAGTAGATTCATAGTGATGGCCAATGTTGTCATAGATGTAATTGTTGTAAAAGATGTCAAGTGGTGTCATAGTGATGTATTGTCATGGATTGATTTATAGATGGGATGATGTAAAGGTTGGTCATTGTTTCCTTGTCATGGTTGATAGGAATAACCAAATGGATAAACTCCAAAGTGGTCCCCTTATGGTGAAATCCCTCACGGGAAGACGCTCTTGGAAAAACTTATCAAAGTGGTCCCCTTATGTTGAAATCCCTCATAGGAAGATGCTCTTGGATAAATTTCTCAAAGTGGTTCCATTATGGTGAAATCCCTCATGAGAAGATGCTTTGTGAAGTCCAAATGGTTAGGTATACCAACAGTGTGGTTAGGGAACCCAATTTTGATTAAGGAATAATGTAATGAATATCAGTGAATTTGCAAGAGAAACTATTCCATATGGATAGTATATGTCATGTCGTTTCCGGTGATATGTGGAAAATCACATAACTCCTCACGGTTAGAGAGTTGTGTACATGTGAAGTTGGAGAACCCTCATGAGTTATCTAGAAGCCTATAGAAGGTAAAAGAATTCAAATTATTCTAGAGGCTCCTAAAAGAAGTTGACCAGTCAAAGTGGTTAGTCATGGGTTAAGTAGTTGTAACAAGAAAACAATTAAAAATAAATTAGTTGCAACTATAATTGGAGATTTTACTATTTGTGGATAAAGTGGTTAAGTGGACAAAGTGGCTAAGTGAAGAAGAAGTTAGTTAAGGGAAAAGAAGTTATGAATTGACTAATTATAGAAAATTTAGTTGCAACAAGAAGTTGTGAGTAAAGATAAATTATTTAAATAATAAAGTAGTCAAAGTGGTTGCAAAGAGAAATTATTTAAATAATAAAGTGGTTGAAACAAGAAGTGGTAAGTTTACTATTTATGGATAAGTCAAAGTGGTTGCAAAAGAAATTAATTAAATAATAAAGTTAGTTGTAACTAGGAGTGGAGAAATTACTATTTGTGGAAAGTGGTTAAGTTAAGTGGACAAAGTGGTTAAGTTAAGTGGACAAAGTGGCTAAGTGGATACTTATAGAGGGATCTACTTGGAGAGTATAAATAAGAGAGAAAGGGTCTATCATTAGTATCCACTGAGCATATTGAATATCTACAAGTGACTAGGGTAACCAAAGGAGATCTAAGGTGAATTTCAGAGGGAAGGTGAAGTAAAGAAGGACAAAATTCATGGGAGGACAAAATATTTTGGTGATTCTTTCTAAGGTATGTTATTTACAAGTTATCTCAACATTTTTGCAATAATTGTTTTTATAGAATGATTCAGATAGCGAAATCTAGAGGATGTTGAGAAAACATATCCAAGTAACTTTGATAAAAATTTCAGCTTGTGGGTCATTGTATTTTGGTAGTTACACTCCATGTAAAATAGGGTTTGTGGCTAGTCCTTAAGTTAGTCTAAAACAAGTGTTTCGGGTAAAAACATCATAACTTCTTCATAAAAGATCCAAATTTAGTAAGACCAAATGTATTGGTTATAATACAGTCTATAGTATGTTTTGTACAATTTTAATTTCCATACAAAAAATATTCCATACAGGGAATTCTCTAAACGTTCACTCTCTAGAATAAGCCAGAATTCAGAAAGGTATGCCATTTTTGGTATAACTCCTTTTATGGGGGGTTACAAGAATTGAAACCTAGAGAAATTGGAGAAAAGACACTGAATAAAAGTGTGTACTAGTTTTGTACATTTATGCATTATAGGTACATAGTTATGATTGTTGCAAGTTAGGGTTGTTGACTAATCCAAAATTAGTCATGTTAAGAACCAAATATCAATATAGCATAGAAAAAACTCAGAAACAGTACTCAACTCCTTGAAAAAGAGATAATTTCAAATAATAATCCTCTTTGAGGGAGAAACCTCCTTTTACCCCACTTAAATGTTCAAGTACAAGATGATTCAAAATGAAAATGTCTCCATGGTATATATAGGAGACTAGGAGGTATAATTACAACTAATGGCCTAAAGCCGACATAAATAAAATAACATTAC
>SNQJ01S0016913.1:20212-32636 GCA_010110895.2 Picea sitchensis
AGATCAAATAATTGCTCCATCTGAAGTATCCATGTGATTGGGTCCTTGCCATCAAACTTCCTCATATCAATCTTAGGAACGTGGTTGGTATTTAAACCAAAGTTGGAGTTTCTCCATTCTTGATTCACCTTCCTTGTGTCCTCGTCATTAATTTCATGGGATGCATTTTCACTTTCAGGTGTCTTCTCTGTTACAAAATTTTTCAATACTTCCATGATCTCCCCTTTTAAACTCTCCATCATCTCTTGTAGTTCATATTTTGTTACTATCTTCTTTTGTAAATCATTTATGTCTCTACGCATTTCTTCACCTTCATCAAGAGTCCAAGTAGGATTGTCTGGAGTCTTATTTAGTGTAGAAGTTCCCTTTTGGGAGGCATGTTGGCCAAGTATCACTTTTGAACCTTGATTTTGAGGGGGTTCTGCTAGACAATCTTTCTTATGTTGTATCTCCCAAGTTTCGGCCCTTCTAGGTATGAAACTTTATTTTATGTGGTTCTTTCATATTTCTTCTCTGCAATTCCACAGGTTTGATCAAAATTGGATGTTCCAAGTGTAATTTACGGTAACTTCCCCACAACTTGTCAATTTTTGGCCTTTCCAGGAGATCTCACTAGTATAGCATGCCCCGCACAAAATAATTGATATACAATTCTGAAACTTGCACCAAAAATACTACAGATTGTCCGTGATCCAATGAAACTAGTCCCACTCAATTTGGATACTCTAGGAAGAAGTTATGATTGTTTTACCTGGAACACCTTATTGAGACTAGTCAGATACCCTATCTTACACAGGGTGTATCTACAAATTTAAGATGACCTAGAAGACAAAATTTTTACCATAGATACCTTACTAATTTTTGTGAATAGAATCTAGAGTTTAGGGTCTGAAACGTTACAAAAAAAAATTATATCGAAAATTCTACAATGTCTCAGTTCAGGATGATTCCAGAACCCTATCTTGTATAGGATGTATCTCCGAAATTATATGGCCTCAGGAGATGAATTTTGAACCCAACATACCTTGATTCGTCTACTAAATATCATCTAAGTCGTTCCTTCTGAAACATTTTAGAAAAAAAGTTATAGTGAAAATGCCAAGGTGTCTCAGATGTAGCAGTGAAACCCTAAGACCTTGATCTCTGATACCATATGTTAAGAACCAAATATCAATATAGCATAGAAAAACCTCAGAAACAGTACTCAACGCCTTGAAAAAGAGATGATTTCAGATAATAAGCCTCTTCAAGGGGGAAACCTCCTTTTACCCCACTTAAATGTTCAAGTACAAGATGATTCAAAATGAAAATGTCTCCTTGGTATATATAGGAGACTAGGAGGTATAATTACAACTAATGGCCTAAATCCGACATAAATAAAATAACGTTACTAATATAATATGCCCCAATTAAGGGGTAATGAGACAATATTAGGGCTTAACAAGTCATGTGAGACTAAAGTAAAGTTTGATGAAAATGATAGTTTATTGTTGTTGAAGTTAAGGAAGGTTTGTAGGTATGTGATCACATACACTAGGTATGTTACATAGTTACAGATCAGATTTGGATGATGGTATTGATGAGACAAGTTGTTGTGATAGGTTGTGAATAGTTGATGCACCTGTATTGGTATAGATTGTTGGTACATTTTGACAGATTTATTTCTGTCTACAAGCTAGGTATTGTACTTGAGGTTTGGATTCCTCACATCTTGGTTGGCGTTGAGATACGCAGACTAGGTCTTTCATTGAGAGTTGATTCTCTCTTGGATTTGGTGCTAATAAAACCCAAGGATTGTAGTCCGTAATACAAAAGAAACTTATGCATATATCTGGTGTTCCTTGTGTTCTTTATTGTGATGGTGCATAGCTCTTTATTGTTAATTTATGTAATTGAGATATATTTGCATGCAAGCAACTAAGTATGAATGAAAGTAATAAGTAATGATGTTGTGAATGGTGATTTCTAACTAAATTTTTGTGAGAAGTGTAAAAATAGCCCTCACATTGATCCCCCCCCCTCCCTCTCAGTTTGATCGGTGTGTCCAACAATTGGTATCAAAGAAGGCCTTCACTATAAACCTTAACAATCTTGGAGGAGATCCATGGACATAGAAATGGATGATGAAGTTCCAATCTTTGATAAGAAAAATTAGTCAACATGGAGAATAGAAATGAACGGGTATTTGAAAGCAAAGGGAGCAGGTGTTTGGAAAGCATCTATTGGTGGGGCATTTCCCTTGAAGAATAAGTCAAAGTTTGCAGCTCAAAAGGAATAAAAGAAGAATGATGCATTGACTCTCAAGACCATTTTCAATGGACTCTCAAGTTATTTCAAAGAAAGCATGGGAGAATGTATTTCCACCAAGGATCTATGGATGAAGCTAGAGAAGAAATATTAAGGAAAAAATGAAGACACTGAAGATAATTCCATCAAGAACAATGAAGGTAAAGACTCTCCAAAATCCTCTGATTGAAATAATTCTAAGTGTGATGATGTTGAATGTTTCTCTACAAGCAAAGAAGAAAATCTAGAAGTAGTTTGTGTATAATTAGATGACAGATATCCTATAGATGAAGAGGAATATTTGTTGAAGCTTAAAGATAAGTTTTATCTGAGTTAGATAATGTTAGCAGTGAAATAGGAAATTACTCAATTAATTTTGAGTATCTTGAAAAATACACCAAGAAAGTCCTAGAAAAGTACCCAAGATATACCATGGCACTAAAGAAAAAGCTCAAAGAAAAAGAAGAAAATAAAAAGACTCAATTAGAAGAAAAAGAAGTAGAGATCAAAAGAAGAAATAATGAAATGGAAGAAAAGAAGAAGGTAGAAGATGAGCTTAGTAAAAGTCTTGAATTTAATGTCAATCTTAAGACCAAAATTGAATAAGCCAAAAGAGTAGAGGAACTATTGAAGAATCAAGTAAATGAAAAGGAGGAGTCATTCCATAAGTTGGAAGATTAAGTTGTTGATATTAGAAAGAAAGTAGAGAAGTCAAAAACTCACATCAAGTTCATGAACAACTCAACAATTTTGGATGATATCATAGATAGCCAAAGATATCCAAATGATAAATCAAGTCTTGGATACAACAAGGAAGCTATACATCTTGAAGCTAGCACTTCTAAGAAGCATGAGGTAAGTCTTTCATTCTCAAAAGGTGGAATTAATGTTTCAATTCAATCATCTACACAAAGAAATGAAACTTTCAAAAGAACAAAGCAAGGAAGACATCAAGAAGACATGTTTACACCTCAAAGCAAATTCAGAAGAGAGACACCTTCAAGATGGACACCAAAGAAAAGGTATGAAAATGTTTTTCATGGTCATTGCTACTCATGTAGTGAATATGGTCACAAATATTTGGATTGAAAACATTATGCAAGGAAAGATAATGGAAGGTTTCATAACACCCTAGGGTGTTGGAGATGTATTCAAGTGGGACACATTGTTTCTCATTGTCACACCATGAGATGTTATAGTTGTAGTGGGTTTGGCCACAAATACCAGGATTGTTGGAACACAAGAAGACAGTCCATGAGGAGTTCTTCATATAGCATGAAAAGAAGAACACATGAATCTAGGAAGGAAGAAAATTTTGAAAAGATGGAAGCTCAGAGCTCAAGTTATGAGAAGTTGGGACACCTTAAGAAGTGTGTGAAGAAGACTAAACAAATAGAATGGCATCCATGAGACAAGATCAAGATTGATTTTTTTCTGAAGCATATGTGGGCTCATGTGGGAGAAGTCACATACATACATGAGGTGACCTATAGAAAGGTCATGTACATATGAGAGATGTCTATAGAACATGCCACGTACCTATGAATCCTTGGAAAAGAAGGCTACACATATGAGTTGCAACATGGTTTGATGGTATAACTTTGTTTTGTAGCGTCTTACATGGTTTATTGTAGGTTTTTATGATTATATGTTGGCATGTGTATTTGGTGTATGTATGGTGATGACATATGGTTGAGTGTTGAAAGTCTATCTTGGATGCATGGTACTAACCCTAGAGTGTGGATTGAGACATTTATTGTTGAGGAACAATGTTGGTTATGACAGTGATGATATAGCATGTTGTTTATGGAAAAATTCATGTTGATGTGATGTTAGCTAGATACATATCATTGATATATTGAGGGACACTCTTAGTACATGTCTAGACGTACTGTTGGTTGCTTAGTACTTGTTGTAGTGAATGGTTTTTGAGGTATATCTGTCATGGTACATGGCTGGTACATATGTGAGATCCATTGATATATCTTATGATGTATTGTTAGGGGCATATTTGTTGGATGTCTTGGTGCATGCATTTGGCATGTGGTTGAGCTACATATTGGGACATGTAGTTGATGAGTTGATGAGGTGGTTATGTTGTACAAAATTAATGATCCATAGCTTGATCTATAGTTGATGTGTGATTGGTACATACTTGGTACATTGTTAGAGGCACTTTCTAGCAGTATGATTAGCACATGGTTTATGGTTGATATGGCATACATGTATGGGAACACATCTTGATTGTAGTTTATCTTGTTGAGGTTTGGTGCATGGTTGATGCAATTGATTTGGTACATGATGTATGGGATGATATAGTTGAGACACTTGTTATGATTCTTGGCTGATATATTAATGGTTGAGATACATGGTTGTGGCACTTGGTTCATGGTAGAGGCATACTATGAGTGATATGACACTTGTTTGAGGCACATGGTTGGCATGTTGGTAGAGGCATATGGTTGGTACATAGTTGGCACATGTTCTTGGCATATTTTTGATACACTTCATTGATAATATCTTATGGTATATTGTATGGTATTGATGTACATGGTTGATTTGCATGGGTGTTGTGCATGGCTGGCACACAGTATGGCACAAGATGTACATGGTTGATTTTTTGTTCATGATTCTATATTCATTGTTGACATATATTTTTCTTCATGATGTATGGTATGGCATGAGTTTGATGCATGACCAGGTCCAATCTTCATAGGAGGAGTGTATCATTCTTGAGCAGTTGATCTATGTTCCAGTTGAGAAGTAGCATTTGCAACAGAAGCATATTGCAGTGGTAGCACATTTTTCATCTTGTAGAGAAGATAGGGGGAGACATACCCATAGGGGGAGTCATTCTTCTTCCCATGATTGCAGGAGGAGAGATTCATCAGATGCATGATAGAGAGATAGATGCTTGGAGAGAGAGGGCAGAGGCATGTTTCCAAGAGGAACGATGGTCAAAGGGGAGCATGAGAGATATGTCTTCATCATTACATCACTTTTGATATCCCTTTTTCAAAAGGGGAGAGATTATTCATAGGAATCTCAAAGGAATCCAGACAAGTGGAGGAGCCACAAGGAGAGTTTAGGTAGGGGGAGAATCCAAAAAGAGAGAACTACCCTTTACCATTGATGTCAAAGGGGGAGAGATAGTCACATTGATGTGATTGGGATGAATATTAATGAAGAGCAATTCCATGTATACATGTTTTCATCAGTGATTGGTGTTGACATCATTGTTGGTATTTCCATCAATGACAAAGGGGGATATTGTTACATTATGTTTTCATTGATGACAAATGATTGATTTTGAAGAGTTGATGTCTTTTCATAGTACCATTGATGTATTTACTGATGGCCTATGATGTCAGATATGTAATTGATGTAAAATATGTCAAGTGGTGTCATAGTGATGGCCTATGTTTTCATAGATGTAATTGATGTAAAATATGTCAAGTGGTGTCATAGTGATGTATTGTCATGGATTGATTTATATATGGGATGATGTAAAGGTTGGTCATTGTTGTCTTGTCGTGGTTGATAGGAATAACCAAATGGATAAACTCCAAAGTGGTCCCCTTATGGTGAAATCCCTCATGGGAAGATGCTCTTGGATTAAGTTCTCAAAGTGGTCCCCTTATGGTGAAATCCCTCACGGGAAGATGCTTTGTGAAGTCCAAATAGTTAGGTAGCCCAGTAGTGTGGTTAGGGAAACCAAGTTTGATTAAGAAATAATGTAATGAATATCAGTGAATTTGTAGGAGAAAATGTTCCATATGGATAGTATATGTCATGCCATTTTCAGTGATATGTGGAACATCACATAACTCCTCAGGGTTAGAGAGTTATGGCCATGTGAAGTTGGAGAACCCTCATGAGTTATCTAGAAGCCTCTAGAAGGTCAAAGAAGTCAAATTATTCTAGAAGCTCCTAGAATAAGTTGACTAGTCAAAGTGGTTAGTCATGGGTTAATTGGTTGCAACAAGAAAACAATTAAAAATAAATTAGTTGCAACGATAATTGGAGACTTTACAATTTGTGGATAAAGTGGTTAAGTGGAAAAAGTGGCTAAGTGAACAAGAAGTTAGCTAAGGGAAATGAATTTATGAATTGACTAATTATAGAAAAGTTAATTGCAACAAGAAGTTGTGAGTAAAGAAAAAAATTTTAAATAATAAAGTGGTTTCAACAAGAAGTGGTAAGTTTACTATTTATGGATAAGTCAAAGTGGTTGGAAAATAAATTAATTAAATAATAAAGTTAGTTGCAACTAGGAGTGGAGAACTTACTATTTGTGGAAAGTGGTTAAGTGGATACTTTTAGAGGAAGCTACTTGGAGAGTATAAATAAGAGAGCAAGGGTCTCCCATTAGTATCCATTGAGAATATTGAATATATACAAGTGATTGAGGTAACCAAAGGAGATATAAGGTGAATTTTAGAGGGAAGGTAAAGTAAATAAGGCCGAAATTCAAGGGAGGATAAAGTCTTTTGATGATTCTTTCTAAGGTATGTTATTTACAGGCCATCTCACTATTTTCGCAATAAATTGTTTTCTAGAATGATTCAGATAGCAAAATCTGGAGGATTTTCAGAAAAAATATCCAAGTAACTTTGATAAAAATGTCATCTTGTGGGTCATTTTATTTTGGGAGTTACACTCCATGGAAAATAGGGTTTGTGGCTAGTCCTGAAACTAGTCTAAAACAAGTGTTTTGGGTAAAAACATCATAACTTATTCATAACAAATCCAAATTTAGTGATACCAAATGTATTGGTTAGAGTATAGTCTGTAGTATGTTATGTACAATTTTTATATCCATACAACAAATATTCCATGCGGGGGATGCTCTAAAAGTTCACTCTCTAGAATAATCCATAATTTAGCAAGGTATGTCATTTTTGGTATAACTCCTTTTCTGGGAGGTTCCAAGAAGTGAAACCTGGAGGAATTGTAGAAAATACATTGAGTAACATTGTGCACTATTTTCATACCTTTATTCATTACAGGTACATAGTTATGATTGTTTCGAGTTAGGGTTGTTGACTAATCCAAAATTAGTCATGTGAAACTAAAGTAAAGTTTGATGAAGATGCTAGTTTCTTGTTGTTGAAGTTAAAGAAGGTTTGCAGGTCTGTAATCACATACATCAGGTATTTTAGAGAGTTACATATCATATTTGGATGATGATATTGATGAGATAGGTTGAGGTGACAGGTTGTTGTGATAGGTTGTGAATAGTTGAGGCACTTGTATTGGTATAGACTATTGGTACAGTTTGAAATATTTCTTTATGTCTAAAAGTTGGGTCTTGTACTTGAGGGTTGGATTCCTCACATATCGGTTGGTGCTTAGAACCACAGGCTAGGTATTGTATATAGATTTTGTGCTCTCTTTGATTTGGTGCTCAATTTTAGTTGGTGCTGATAAAACCCAAGGATTGTAGTCTGTAATAAAAAAGAAACTTATACATATATCTAGTGGTCCTTGTGTTCTTTATTTTGATGGTGCATAGCTCTCTATTGTTAATGTAGGTAATTGGGATATATTTACATGCAAGAAAATAAGTATGAATGGAAGTAATAATTAATGATGTTGTGAATGGTGATTGCTAACTAAAGTTAACTGAGAAGTGTAAAAATAGCCCTCACACTGATTCACCCCCCCTCTCAGTGTGATCCATGTGTCCCACATAATATATGGAATCTGACTAAGTAAGTATTTAAATATCTTAATATATTCTCATACCATTTCTCTCAGACTTTGTTTTATCTCTTTAAGTTTCTTCCTAGCTAGATGGTTGATGTCTTGAGTCATGAAAAACATAAGGATATTTTGCTTGATATCCATTTTCGATCTTGTTTGGTTTTTTGTATAATTCATGAACCAGGTGAGAGCCCTAGCTCGTAATGCGATGCCAAGTTATGCCATTTTATTATATTCATCTCTAATATTAATCACATCCCAAAATATTTCACAATCGAACTAATTCCATTTGGGGTTTTCATCTCCTTCATAGATGGGTATATGATTTAGACCCATTGTGGTTTTATTATGAGGTTTAGAAACTAGAACTATGGAAATAGTTTGAGTTTGTCGATTTATTACAAGATTTGATTGGGAAGTTGATACTACATCATTCTAAAGGGTAGATATCTAAGTATTTGACTTGACCAACATAATCTGTTGTTGTTATTCAGTCGAATTATTCTCCAATAGTAATTGAATTTCTTCTTCTATTAGGATTATTTCATCCATTTGGAAACCCTTACCTATATATTCAATGAATCATCTTTCAAAAGGTTGCATCAGTTCGTTCTCGTTATCTATTGACTTGGATTCTTCTTCAATGAGTAAATTCGGTAGGGGGGGTGAGTTTGTGAGATATTTAATGTTGAGGAGTATGTCCTCTGCATGAATCTAGTTTATTTTTGGCACTTCAATCAACAATCTATATCGAATTTGGTCATCTTCATCAATTTTATACCACACCTTCTAAGTGTAAGGATCAATATGAAGCCTCTGGTGGAGGAAGTATTTAATACATGGACTAGCATTTCTAATAGGAGATTGACGCATTACGGGTCTCGAGTCATCGATCTCCATACTTTCGACTATGTTGATTTTTTTATGGGCGCCTCTGGCTTCCTTTGTCAACTGCAAACTTATACTCCTCCCAGGAACCATCATATTGTTTCTATTGCCAAGTCTAGTTGACCCATGCTTGACTCAAATTGCTCACGCACTCCATCGATCTTCCACTTATGGGGGTACTTTGGATTCGAACTTCAAGGATCCTTCACGTTTCGCATCTCTTCTCTCATATTTTTCCTTTTGTCCCACTCCAATTTATGGATGTCAGGTGAGGGATTGTGGATATGCATTCATCATGCAATCTTCCCTCTTGATTCCTCTTTCACTTCCTCCTTGATTTTGATATTATTTTCTTCAGTGTGGTCAACTCGACTTATGCCATCTCACGGATCATCTATCCCCCCATCGCCATCCTGACTTACTCAAAGTAGGAAATAGTGTCCATGCTTGCTATTATAATTTCTTCAAGAAGTAATCTTAGGCTTCACATATATCTTTACAATTAGCTTCTAAGAATTATTCCCACTCATCTTGCTTTTTCCCCCAGTTATAATTTGGCGGACGTGTACTTAAGATAGGTCAATATTCAACAATGTCTCCGAATTATTTATCTACAAGGAATTTGTGAAACAAGGATGGAATAGTACAAAGGAAACCGTCGTGCAGATCGGTGAAAAACTTGTCTTTAACAATTTCGACTGATGATCTATCCTTAAGAGCTTGTTCTTTGATATAGTCTGGGACGATTCATTCTAATCACTCATTTAGAATTTTTTGAAATCCATTGGTTACTTTTAGCATTAATTGTTCATCTAGAGTTATTTTTCACATTAGAAGGTCAATTAAGGTGTTCATAGAGTGCTCTTGAAATGACTTCTAGGAATTGTTCATGACTCTTTGTAAAGAACTGTGCTCGAGCTTCCACCAACTCTAATTGATTTATCCTTGCATATTTTTTTATGTAGTTGTTAATATTTCTCTCATACCACTTATGTATGTCTTCTAGTCATAATATCTATGTGATCTTTACTTCACATGCCTGAGTTTAGAACTACCGACAATGGAACCAATGTTGTAATCTAGGGGAAAGTATGAGAGTGTTACCAGTAGTTCATCACATACAGAAACATATATGATACAACACTATATACACATACATAGAGACATATCTAGAAGCATATAAAAAGTAGTGGGAGAACCAACAATATGCACTTTATTATGTGCAACAACATTTTTCTTTTGTTACATACACACATATATACTTGTGTGTTCAGTTATATGGCAGTTACAACATCCTAACTACCTCGGTCGGTTGACGCAACTGACTATTTTACCAACTCATATAATCGAATTAGACAGTCTAATGAATTACCTTTGGTCAACTGTCGGGTCTAGTTGGCATGACCGACTAGCCCCTACAATAGATAGAAAGGCATGTGTTATTCTTTTTCTTGATTTTTTTTCTTATGTTTTTTTTTTGTATAACAATGCCTTGACTATGTTTTCTTAACATGTGTGATAAAAATGAAGAATGAAAAAGCTATGTGGTGCAATGATTGTAAATATTGCATCAAATATTTGGATGGTTAGAAGAAAACCTTAAATTGTGGAATAATTGCAACTTTCCAAGTGACTAATATATCCTTGGGGGTTGTTAGCACTCTGTAATTTCCAAGGCTAAGAAAGAAATGAACATAGGTAACTACAAAACCACTTTGGAATCGAGGATCTATCCCTCCTAAACTCAGAGAGGGATATCTCTATAAGATTTAGCTTTGTTTGCTGGAAATTTCATGCTAGTTATGATAGTATCGGGTTTGGTTTTTTTGAATTGTTGGTTGGAACATGGAAAAAGGCCATTGGGAAATGGAGTCACTAGCTTAGTTAAATCAAGGAAGTTTCTACAGGAAACATTACAGGGTAGGATAGGAACTTTGTTGGATTCTTAAGATTGTTGACTGATGTGAAAGAAAATTTTAGAAGATAGGATTGTACTAGAGAAATTTAGAATTCTGGGACTGACCTTCTAGTAGAAAACATAGAAATTATTCATAGCCAGAGGCAGAGTGTACATTTAAAAAAAATTTGATCCTAATATTCTATTGAATAATTCAAAAGTTATGGATAATAGCTTAAAAACAGTGAAAACACATATACAAAGACACATCCACTTCACCAACTTAAGTGACACGAGAATCCTGTAATTACAATTGTATTACTAAAAATTGATCAAAGGAGGCTCTGTGGGCTACTTTACAATATTGATCCTATCCTACATAACATGTCCCAACAACTCATACTTTGATATGTGAAGTATTTATAAGTTTATTACGAAGATCTTGTCATAAATGAGTAGGATATATCTAATTTAACTGTATATCTTAATTACAAAAATATAGGAATCTTTAAGATCGATTCAGATTTTAGGTGCTTGATTTGATTGACTAAAAATAAACTTTACATGCAATCACTATGAAACAAACTGTCAGGTGGCTTGAATGTTGGAGTTTATAGATGAATTTGGTTTGGATACTGGAACTGGCTATTGATTTGATGGAGGTTGTTGACTTCTGCTTAGCTGCTGGTTTTTATTGGTGGCTACGATTGATAACTGAATGTAGGATTTTATCATGATATCAAAATAGATCCCATGATTCACTGTCCTTGTTAGAGATAGACTCCACCCTGAACTTATTACTGTCACCTATTCTTATCCTCTGACTTTTTATCAAATCTTGTGGATTCTCAAATGTCCACATTTCTCGCGATGTAGAAGGAGCCTTTTGAACACTTTCAATTAATCATAAACCAAAAGAAACCTTGCCAGTTGGAATAATGATTTTGGAACAAGGAACCCTGATTTTGGGCCTTCGGGCTTCGGGTGAAATGAATCAATGGAAATGCTATTACCTGAAGGCCAAAATCTGAAGTGGAAGTGTGATCAAGATGGAACTATGACCGCCGACATATTGGGGCATGGTTAAACCTTGCACAGGTTGCAAGATCTGAAGTACCTGACTGAAGTTGATCTGCGTTTGATATGGATGATCAGATGATGCTTGAAATCAGATATATCTTACCTTATGGCTACCACGATGTCTTTTTAGTGACGCGGGATTGTTACGTGCCAGCTAACAGTCAATGGTCATGTGGGAAAATTTCATTCGTTATGAACAGGATGACGTGGGGACAAGTGTTGAGTAGGGAGAAGTATAGGCGGAGAGGTGACATGTAGTGATAGGGGGGAAGTAGATGTGAAGGAAGAGAGGTATCGGTATTTTGGAAGACATGTGGCCTGTGAGGAGAGGAGGAGTACAGACGGGGAAGAGGCGATAAAGTGAGTGGAGGACAGGTATAAGAGAGGGTGTAGGTGGTATTGGAGCAGCGGCTTGGAAGGATTATGGAGGGGGGCACAGGCGGTAAGTAGATTTGATATATGGGGATCCAAAATAACGTGGAGACGCCATGATAGGTGGGGCCAGCATGGGGGAACATGATTTTTCGGACCCCCCCACCCCCACCATTAAAGGTAGAAAGGTCGGGG
>SNQJ01S0016913.1:37381-59302 GCA_010110895.2 Picea sitchensis
AAGTACAAGATGATTCAAAATGAAAATGTCTCCTTGGTATATATAGGAGACTAGGAGGTATAATTACAACTAATGGCCTAAATCCGACATAAATAAAATAACATTACTAATCTAATATGCCCCAATTAAGGGTTAATGAGCCAGTATTAGGGCTTAACATACATTTTCCTCATGTCTACTTACATTTTCTTCACACCCGAATGTGCACAATAAAGTTCTTTATGGGATTCCTTGAGTATGATGCTTCGAATATCCCCACCCTCGGGGATGTACATCCTTCTATGATATCTTAACAATCCATATTATTCAAGGCTAAATACTTCATACTTTGGCTATAAATGACTCCCACTTTGGAGGGCTGAAGCAACCTTTAAATACCAACTATACCCAAGAAGTTTCCCCAACACCCGCTCCCTCAGATTAACTTTTAAGGGCACCAAGGAGAATATACATGGTCTCCTTCTCAGGGCATCCGTGACCGCATTCTCCTTTCCCTTGATGTAAGAAATTCCAAAACCGTACTCACTCATAAATTCACTCCATCACCTCTGCCTGGAATTGAGATGCCTTTGAGTGAATATATGCTTTAAGATTTCATGCTCTATTTTGAGCTCAAAGTTTCAACCCACTAGATAATGCCTCAAAGCTTCAAAGCTGGCATTACAACTTCCAAATCTAAATCATGAGTAGCTTATAGATCCTCATCTAGCTTCAATTTTCTTTATGCACAGGCTATCACTCCCCCATCCTGCATTAGCATGCCCCCCAATCATTTCTTTGAGGAATTCGTGTAGGCAGTGAAGTCGTTTTCCATATCCATCACTCGTAGAATTGGTGCACTTGTTAGTAACGTCTTATGCTCGATAAATGCAATATCACATTCCTACGTTCATTCATACCCGACCTTCTTGTGCTGCAAGGTGGTGATGGGTTTCGCTATCTTTGATAATCCTTCCACAAACCTTTGATAATAACCAACTAGCCCCTTGAAGCTTCTCACCTCATGAGCATTTTTTGGTACAATCCATAATGGCCTTCACCTTTTTCGGGTCCACGGAAATTCCTTCACCAGAAATGATATGACCTAAATAGTGAATATTTTTCTAGAAGAAAGGGCACTTTGAAAAATTGTCATACAACTTGTTCTCTCTAAGGAATGACAACACCACTCACAAGTGTTCCTCATGTTCTCTTTCATTCTTGGAATATATGAGGATATCATCAAGAAATACTTGTACAAAGCCATCTAAGTACTTTCAGAATACACTATTCATGAAGCTCATGAATATTGGTGATGCATTGGTCAGACCAAAAGGCACTACGATGAACTCATAATTCCTTAACCACGTTCGAAAGGTAATTTTAGGAATATCACCTTCCTTAATCCTTAACTGGTGATACCCTGATCGCAGATCAATTTTTGAGAAAACTACTGCTCCTTTCAAATGATAAAAGAGACCATCTATCTGTAGTATTGGTTACCTATTATTCACTGTAGCAGAGTTCAATTCCCTATAATCTATACATATTTGTAAGGAACTATCCTTGTTCTTGACAAATATTATTGGTGCACCTCAAGGTGAAACATTGGGACTTATCAGGCATTAGTCAAATAATTCCTTTAATTGCATATGCAACTCACAAAGTTCTAGAGCCATCATCTTATACTGTGTATTGGAAATTGGCTCTACTCCAGGTTTTAGATCAATGGTAAAATCAATCTCCCTCTTAGGAGGCAACCTTGGAAACTCTTTTGGAAAAACATCCTTAAATTTTGACAAAATTGGATATTGATCTATAGAGGGTCCCTTACCTTCATTGACTACTTCCGCTACAAATAATTGAAAACTTTGCCTCATGTAATTTTTAATCTCCATTGTCGAGATAAAGCATAGAGACAACTTCCTCCATATACCATGGATCTCTACTGGCCTTCCTCCATCAACTACGCAAAGAACCCTCTTCATGAAAAAATCTACCATAGTTCGATGGGCTTCTAACCAGTCCATCCTGTTGATTAGATCATGCATCCCTAGGGAAGTGACGTACACCTTCAACCTAGTATTACACACTCCTAGATCTACAAGAAAATTATCAATGCTAGGTCCTACCGCTTTCCTTTCCATTGAATCCATCTCGACTTGTTTAAAGTCATCGTGCTCGCAGGTTTTGAACCCACACTTTTATAATGTGCGTGGTGAAATGAAAATCTTTGTAGCACCATAATCAAATAAAATTTTAACATTCACATGATCTAGTGTACCTGAGGACTCCACCACAATGGATTTTTCTAATGTGGATGGTGAAATGAAACTATCTATATCACCAGAATCAAATAAAATTTTAACATTGACATGATTTAGTGTACCTGATGACTCGACCATAATGGATTGATGTTATTCCTGGCAGTTATTAACCATGACATAAATCTGGTGGCTATTACTATCTCTTCCCATCGAAGCCTTTTCTTCTCTATGTACAAAGCCTGACTGTGACCTAGATAATCATTCCGGTAATGGGGTCCTCCACACCCCCAACAAGTAACACGATATGGAACCTGCATACTTCCCTGTGAAGGCCTCTGAAATGAGTTCCTTCCATTGGAGCCCATGCCCCTACTAGATTCTCCCCGAGAATTTTGTGGACCTGGTTTTGTCGATAACAACTATTCTAGGTGCAACTCTATTCCCATAAGGAGGTGGACTAGAGATTCCTTCTTGAGAGAAGGTCCTAGGGGACTTCCCCACGAATCCAAGTGGTTGTGGAATAATTGATCTTGTACTGCCATTTAAGCTCATATGCTCTTCAGTGTAATGAGCATTTTCAAATACTTTGGCTACTGACGATGTTTTTCACATCCACACCATGGCCCTTATCTTAGGGTTTAACTCGTAAGAAAAACGTTCTTCTTTTCTTTGATTGGTATCCATGTATGAGACATACTTTAATAACTCCATGAACTTGATTTTGTACTCTTCCACAGTTTTGTTTGTTGGAAAATAGTTGTCATTGATGTCAACCATGGTGTTAGTTAGATATCTGATTTCTTACTTCTTCTTGGGTTGACCCAGGTTCAGATCTCAACAAGTTTCCAACAAAACCCTCTAAACATATCGGACCTCCTGGTAAACTAGAAGGAAACGTTGCGCATAGGTTCCACAATGTAGTCTCACCCGAGATAGCTCTATGGGTGACTGCAATACCCAGGTGTTTGTAGTCTAGGAATGATTGGGGATATGGGAGTGTATTCTATCTTTATTTATGCATTAAACTTGTTATTGATTCAAGTATTTCTAATATTCATTCACATTTATCCTTATGCATGCATGCTAATACATATATTTAATCATTCATTCATAAGCTAATCATTGACAAAAAGTAAACATTTTATAAGCATCACACAAAACACAATTTTTACCCTGGTTCACCCCCTCCTGGGGATACGTCCACAAATATTTGGATCCTCTGCTCTTTTATTTAATATGCTACAAAATATGACACTGTGTGCATTACATATTAAATCATACAATCATGATGAGGTTAAGGAACCTTTGTGAGGAAGACTAGATCACACTAGGCTCCTCAGCATGTGACCTAACTCACAAAATCTAGCTTATCTTACTCCTCTATAACCTTATTACCACAATTATCAACAACCTTCAACCACTTAACCAACCTCTAACCTAGACCTCCTAGGTTCTTATTTATACTATTTTACATGATTATATCAATTACACTCCTTATCAAAAACCCCAACCCTATCATGGTTAGGTTTTCTTGCCTACTCGCCACGTGGATTTTCCTCTTGCATGTTGTTTTTCCTTCTTTTTTTGCATGTTTCTTTCTTGCCACTTGTTGCACACTCTCCAAAATTAGGTCTTCCTTTCCAAAAATAGGTCTTTCCTCAAAATAGGATTGTTCCAGACAGGCCCCCAACACTGACATGTGGCTCATCCCGAGACACTCAGGTGATGCACGCTCTTTGAATAACCTCTGCCAAGTTGTGAAATCTTCCTTCCAAATCTTCCCTATAATCTCTTCTACCCTATGTGTTTTGATATGTTCCTTAAGATATTCTATTCTCTCGGCATTATTTTGAGCCATTGTTGTCTTCTCCTCCTCCAGTTCCGCAATTATTTTCGCTTCATTCTCCTAGAGAGGTTCTAACTAGGATTGCCTGACCTACTTGTTATTCTTCACAGTCTTTAATCATGTCCGCAAGATCCTCATCTCCTGTGTGCCCTTCAACCACTCTGTAATGCTCATAGACTTTTTTCATTGCTTAAAATATTGGATTGCAATGTTGATCTCCTCCTCTTGTTAATCTAGTTGTTGGACCCTATCATCTTCCTCCAATGTCATCCATGGTTGTGCAGTCCTGTCAAAACGTTGTGTGACCTTTTGAGCTTCATTCTCCATTATTTCCACTTTTAAACCTACCTGTTGTTCCCTTTCAGTTGTGACTTCAGGAGGGGTGGTGGGTGTTAATTTTTATTTGAGATCCCCAATCTCCTTTTTGTAGTCTTCAAGTGTTTTCACAATGATTTGAATCTATTCTCCAGCATCGCTCGTGGTTGCCTGCATGTTTTCTAGAATTCTTCTGAAGACTTCCTTCAATTTCTGCTCTAAGTTATCTGTGTTTCTTATCCTCTTTTGTTTCCATCTTTACTTGCTCTACCACTAGTTCTAGTGCATCCTTGCCATTTCTGGCTACTTGCAATTCTGGCACGTCTGTTCTAGCTCGCGATTGCACTTCCTGTGTGACACTGACTTGCAGTCTGTATAGTGTCTTTTTTGGTATTTGAGCTAGTACCAATTGTACCTGCACCAAGTCTTTGAGTGGCATATGTGCTATGGGCTCATCAACCTAGAAAATGTCTTTTTTAATCTGGAATCTTGGACTTGCTTGCGCTACGATCTAGATGGTGTCTTCTTTGATCTATGTTGTCCTGCCTTCTACTTCTGTCATTCAGGGGATCAATTTTGTTCCCCCTTCTTTCATTTGAGCTTCTTGTATATTTTCCAAGACTTTCTTAATGTCGTCCAACTCATTCCTTATCCTTCCTCTTTGATTCTGAGCCTCTTTGTGTTGGTTTCTTGGTTGTTACGATGCCCCCTGCATATGTCTTGGATGACCCTGATTCTACTTCTTTTCCCTTGGGCATGTCCTTGGTAATGACTGGTATATTATAGTCATCCTTCCAGTATCTCACTATTGTAAGACACCCACTACAGAATTTAAATTTTTTCAGCCTTTTCTTCTTTTCTCTGAGGAATAGAATTTCCCTGAGTCCCTACGGGACCTGATACAGATCCTGTCATCCCTTATCCGCACTCATTTGATCGTCAGTTATGGCCACAGGCCTTATCGGAGGGTACTCATCGACTTTTGTGATATGGGAAATTGCGATACAAGTATCACCTTGTTCATTTCGGGGTTTCATCCATCGGAATTTTGCGGCTAGCGAATTACGAGGAAAACTGACCCTTGAGAGTCTCGGGCACCGGGAAGCCGAAACACCAAAACCATGTGTGCGAATACATTTCGGGACTTCTCCTATCGGGATTTCACAAGTCGGGAGTTCGGGGGATGCGATGACAGAAGGTCTCACATCGGGGTCTTCCGGGAGTCGAACTCTGAATTACTAACTCTAAACATACTTCCCTATTTCAGGATTTCCGCCATCAGGAATTCAAGATATGCGACGACAGGAGGTCTTGCACTTAGGTTTCCCGGGAGCCGAAACTCTGAAACCTTAACATACATATAGTTGTATATATGTGTCGCTCAGTTCATTCCGAGAATTCGCAGACCGGGTTTTCGGGACTGGTGAGCATAAGCAAACTTACCTTCAGGTATCCCGTGTGTTGAAACACCGACACACCAAATACCATCTGTGTTAATCCATTTTGGGACTTCGCAAGTCGAGAGTTCAGGAGATGCGAGTACAAGGGAATACACCCTTGAGCATTCTGATTTCCGAAGTGCTGAAGTCTCGTAACCTATCCACGTATTGTTCTTTCGGGACTTCACCCATCGGGATTTTAGGACTGACGTGTACAAGAATATTGACCCTTGGGTTTCCCGGTTGCCAAAACACTGAAACACCAAGGCTTACCCACGCTAGACCTTTTTCGGATCTCATACTTTGGGATTTCGCAATGGGTAATGACAAGAAGTCTCACTCCTAGGTTTTCTCAGGAGCCGGAACACCGAAAACTCATAGCTACTCAGTCCTATTATCATTTCGGGATTTCGCAAATTGGAGTTTCACGATGTGCGCAGATGGGAGATCTCACGCCTAGACCTTCTGGGAGCCGAAACTCCGAAATACTGACTCCTAAACCTACGCATCTATTTCAGGGTTTGTCCCATTGGAATTTCGCAGACCGGAGATTCGGGACTTGCGAATATAAAGGGACTCGCACTTAGGTATCCCAAGTACCGAAATTCCGAACTATCCTATCTCATCCACTCCTTAAACTATTGCAGGGTTTCGCGACTTGCGATGATCAGGGTTCTTCCCCTTTATCTTCCCAGGTACCGAAATGCTGAAACGCTTACCGACAGCCACGTGTCCCATAAATGGACGGTCCAGATACTCCCACAAACCCTGGGGATCTACGGTCCCGATTTCTTCGCTACTTACGAAGATAAGAGGAAAGGGGTTGAGGCATTAATGCCCTCGTTTCTTCCCCCAATCTAATGGTCGCGACTGACCTCAGATCTTCCGATAGGATCTCGTCCATCAATCGATACTTATCCACACGCTGCCATTTCGGGATTTCGCAATTCAGGGTTTCTGGGTTTTAAGAGGACCATCCCTCCTCGTGCAGGATTACTGAGACTTGCACCATCAAATCCTTTTTCAAGTTCTTGGTAAGCTTTCCAAGAAGGGTGTCTCTATGGGGAGATCTATCCAGGGTATTACCTGAGACGGATAAGGGTATAGATTTTCCGAGAACAGACTTGAAGTTTGAATTAGATCGATATACATACATATATCTATTTATAAACATAAGCCATATGTAGTCTTTTCATTATAAGCATGCAACCACCATTTCTGGTCAAAACACCACATAGACAGTCTTATACTGAAACCATTCATAATTTCACAGACTATGAGCATAAATGTCAGAATATACATTTCAAGATGCAATATATAAAACACTTATCAGGAATAACACCAGGTGTGTTTGCAACTGCTGAGAGGGGTGCTCGTTTCCACCCAACCGTAGGCTCAGGGATTCCGAATGGATTTACTACTAGCCACCCCCGAGCTGAGACCATGATGTTGCGAGATTGAGTCTTTGTTCGCCAGTGACCGAGAACGAAGGTTACTCTCCTTCTTCTCTGCTATCACTCACTCTGGAGTTTTTCCAGAGTTCTTATGATCTCTCTTCCTCTTTCCCTCACGTCTACCCCTTGATCACACACTCCTCCTGCCTTTTCTCTTTTATGTGAGGTTTCATGTGGCACGATCTTCCTCGCGGTGGTCAAGTCTGAGGACTCTACAGATGGGTGGTTCATCCCCATCCCTCATCACTCATGAGGAGCCATTTACCTACCAACCTGGCTAGTGATTTAAATTGGGGCCAGCGAGCCGCTCTTGGTTCTCTGGGCCAGTGAAGTCCAAATACTGTATTGGTTTCGGTGGAAGTTAATGCCACCATTCCAGGTGCCTTCCACCACCTTTCTTCACCCATCGTGGTCTCTTTTTTAGCACATCCCCCTCTCAGCAGTCCTGCAATATATATATATATATATATATTCATAATGTTATGTACATTCATCAGCCTTTTTCACAAGGTCCATTCACATCACACATTCACCTTTCTGAGTTTACCACAATACTTGGCCAGTATAGTTATTTTTATAGACTGGGGGAAACAGGGTGTTACAATTGCCATTTCAACTTCCTCTACATTAATGCAAAATCGAAGTTGAAGCCATTCTTTCTCTGGATCCCTGCGCACTTGGATCCACATGTTGTGCTGCATAGCCCTAAAGTTGTCTATCCATTGATATTGTGCAACCACTTCCAAAGTGATCCTTCAAGTGTTGGATATGTTGTCTTGTATGTATTTGAGATACTGAGCAAAGGTGTTGGCATTTCCACTTCTTCACTTAGGGTCTGAAGATCAACATGTATCGTTCTGCGCGATAGCGTCCTACTTTGTTGCAGAAGTGTGAGTAGGGAGGCTCCTTCCATCCAATTAAGGCTATGAAGATCATTAGCCATGAGTAGTGGAACTATGTCCCCAAGTCATGCGCATCCTTGCAGTCCAAATGAGCATGGTGTCATTTGTGCACTATGTTGCTACTGCAAAAACCTCTGCAGGGACCTCCTCCTTGTAGAATTTGTGAAGTATCTTGCATAATATTATCTTGGTTTCCATCCTGGTGGCTGTGTCACTGATCCATTTTATAATTATTCCACCCAAGCCTCTTTCAGTCCCATACATTTTCTTCATCTATTCAACGAGAGCCTTTTCCTTGGCTTTGTCATTCAGGTACTACACGAGCTTCTCTACATTTGACGGTAGGCTTTTGATAAATGCAATTAGCTCTACGTCTATGGAGATTGGTTCTTTTACCCACCAAAATCCTCCATCGAGGACTGCTAGCAACTTCTTGACACAATTTTTCACATATTTTCCCCTTTTGAAGTGGGGAATTTCTAGCAAATTGAGAATTCTTGTGTCTTCCAAGCCTATCACCCATTACTTTGGCTAAAACATTGGATCTTCGAATGGCCATGTGCCCAGGATCTCCATGTACACCTGCTGCACAAATTCTGGGAATTTGTTGGTGTCAGACACAACATGGTCTGCGTAGAACAATCTTTCGATGCAACCTAGTAAGTTTGGCATGGCCTGCACCCCATCTGGAATGTGCGGAAAGATGATTGAGGCATCGGGCTGCTTGTGCGGGGATCATGCGGTGGGATGTTTCCCCTTCCTTTGTGTTGGCACACTGGATGTCCCAGCCTTTGGTTCTCTTCCTTCCCAGACTGGCTCTGGCTTCCCCGTGATATCCTCGAGTTGTACTTCCTCCTGCTGCATAGACCCCACCATAGGTTGTGGCCTTGGCCCATCAAACTCTATTCTTTCACTGTCATCACCATTCATTATGTGGACTACTTCGGCCCTGGAAGGTTGCGATGGGTTGCTTGTGGTTAAAGGGTCATGGCCCTGCGCATTTTCTTGCAAGTCGATATCCATCCCGACCATTGTCGGTGCCTAATATTATTCCTCAACTAGTTTTGCGCTCATTGGATTGACCTGCAACGAGGGAATTGCATCAACATCGACGATTCCCTCCCTCTGTGTAAACTCATACTCCACCTCTACGGTTTCCTGTGGTGACCTATGGTTGCTGCATTTTTTTCGTGTTGTTTGGCTAGGTGTGCTGACCTTTGGAGGTGCCATATTGGGTAGTTCTTCCTTTGTCGATTGATTTTTTGCTGCTACAATTTTGGAATTGACATGTTCGCCTCTTGTCTTCATGCTCCTTATCTTCGTGGGTTCGCAAATGCACAATGTGTCTCGTTTAGCCCATGTTTTCATTATATATAGGGCATCATAAATTCCCTGAATATTATCAGAGAATATTCTTTGATGGTTATTAATGCATTAAATCTTGTCAAGTACACTTCGTTTAGTTTTATGAATGCCCAATTCACACCTTTTTACCGTGACGACCTGTTTTTTCTTTTCCGACCGCTAACCCATTCTCTGGTACGATGTACTTTTTTGGTGTATCATAAGTTTCTTCTGTGACATTTTCCTTAGTGCACAGTGTTTGCTTCCTGTCAACCATATGCTGAGCATGGTCACTTTTTCTCTTTGTCATGCTTATTTCGGTAAATGTTGCGCACGATATTCCCCAATATTTTGTATTTTCTTTCTCTTCTACCTTCTTCTTCTTATTTTTCAAATTTTGTCTTCCTTTTTATGAGTTTTCTTTCCTAATATCTATTATAGTATACTATATACATGCCTTTCTCACAGCGTTGTAACATTTAAGGGTTAGTAGGTCGACTATCCCTGTACAATTTCAATTGACTACCGTTGATCATTCCTTCCAGTTATGTTCCTCCCAAGTCTTTTAGTTGAAAATATCCCCCATCTATGATAGTCTTTACTTCATATGTCCCTAGCCAATGCATTCTAAACTTACCAGGGTGTTGGAAAAATTTACTTTCATAGAGTAGAACTAGGTATCCTCCCTTAAAACTCTTATTTTTAACATGTATGTCATGTAAGGATTTGTCTCTTGATTTCTATACTTCCTGGTAAAATCCTATCAAAATCATGTCCTCTTCCAGTTCCATTAATTGACTTAACCTCTCCTGCAGTGCACCTCTTTCTGTCATGTTGGTAATTGTTGCTACGCGCAGACTGGGTACCATAAATTCTAATGGCACCACTTCTTCCTGCCCACACACCAATCTAAATGGTGTTTGTCATGTCAATGTTTTTCATGTGGTCCTATATTCCCATAGTACTAGTGGTATCTTCAAGTCTCAGTCATCCCCATTGACATTGCAGATATTAGTCAGAGCATTTTCAAAGATCTTATTGAAAGCTTCTATTGTTCCATTTGCTTGAGGATAATATGGTGTACTCTTCTGGTGATAGACTTCAAACTCCTCAGCCATATCCCTGATGGTATTATTGATAAAATGAGTGCCTTGGTCACTCATCAGAATCCTGGGACATCCAAACCTGGTGATCACTTTCTCAAACAAGAAGTATGCTACTATCTCTATGCTACAGTCTTTGACTAGTGCTTCTTCTTCCCATCTTGTTAAGTATTCAGTCACAGTAATGATATACCTAGCTCATCACCTTTTTGTTGGTGGATTAATAGGTCCCACAAAGTCAATTTCCCATTTTTCAAATACCTTAAAATTCACTTGTGGTCTTAGAGTCATCTCATCCCTTCTATTGGGTTTTCCAAACCTCTGACAGACATCACATTTCTAGAAATATTCCTTGGTATATTTATGGATTGTTGTCCACCATAATCCTGTGTGTAATACCTTTTGCATGGTATCTTTACCCTCATAGTGTCCTCCATATATACCTACATGATATTCTACTAAAATTTTGGGCCTTTCATGTTCCAATACACACCTTCTCAAAATGTTATATGCACCCATTTTGTATAAATGTCCTGTAATAAGTTGATAGTCTGCAGCTCCGACTACCATATTTTTCTTTTGCACAGTGATAAAATCTTGTGGTGCAACCCCTGTACTTAAGTATTCAATAATATCAATGAATTATTCATTAGCTACCTATACTAAAAATAGTTGTGCATCAGGGAAGTTGTCTTTTAAGTTAGTAGGTTCTTCTCCATTAGTTACCCTTGGCAGGTGATCAGGTCCTGCATTCAACTTACCTGGTTTGACTATCACTTTGAAATCAAATTCTTGGAATAATAATATCCATCTACAGAACCTCCCCCCCAACACTGGGTTTTTCACTAGATATTTGAGGGAAAAATGGTCTGTGAACACTTTAAAGTGTTTACCCAGTAAATAGTGCTTGAATTTATGAAGTACATATGCCATGGTTAGGCCTTCTCTTTCTGTGGTGTTGCAATTCTGATCTGATTCTAACAACTTTCTTCTTGCAAAGGCTATAGGATGGTCTAAGTCCCTTGCTCTTGGTTGCACCAAAATTTCTCCAAGTGTTATGGTTGATGCATATACATGCACATGAAATGTATTTTCCCAATCTGGAAATAGTAGTATAGGTGTTGTTATCATATTTTGTTTTAAAGTTTCCAATCTTTGTTGACAGTCCTCACTCCACTGAAATATGGTGTCCTTCTTCAAAAGTTTTTCCATTGGTGCAATAATCTATGCATACCCCTTTATAAACTTCATGTAATATCTTGTATGTCCCAGTGTTCCTCTTAACTGGCACACTAACTTTGGTGGTGGTAAACTTACAATGACTCCAATCTTAGCAGGGTCCACTAGTAAACCTTGTTTACACACTATATGTCCCAACAATATTCCAAAAGGTGTACCAAAAATTCATTTCTTGATGTTTAATGATATCTGACATTGTCTGCATCTTTCCAACACTAATCTTAACTCTTCTACATGGTCCTTTAACATACTATATACAGTCTAGTCATACATATATATACTTATAGAGACTTATGCATGAATTCCTCAAAAGAAACTATGACTACTCTTGAAAATATGGCTGGTGCATTTTTCAACCTAAATGGCATGATTGTATATTGGTAGGATCCCCATTCTGTAGAAAAATTAATCTTATACCTGTCTTCTTGAGCGATTTTGAGTTGATGGTAACTTGAGAATCCATCTGTAAATGAATAGGCTTCCTGGCCTCCCACATTCTCTAAGACCTAATTTGTAAAAGGGGTAGGGAAAGGGTCATGTAAGAAACCATCATTAAGTTTCCTCATATCTACACAAATCCTTATCCCCCCTTTCTTCTTTTCTTGGACTATCATAGGACTGATGCATTCAAATTCCTCCACTGGTTCTATGATACCAACTTCCAACATTCTGTCAATTTCTTCTTTCACTTTCTGCTTATACACTGGATTCAGTCTATAGGGTGTTTTCCTGATAGGTCTAGCCTCAGGTTTGAGGGGTACCTTCATTTCACCTAGCTCCCCTACTACGCATTTCATCTCTGTAAAGTTAGTTGGAAATAGGTCAATGTACGCGCAATAACTCTATTATTCTTCTACTATTTTCTCATCCCAATAGTCTCCAATACTTTCGATTTTACGATTGTCATTCATCCCAATGTTAACTTTATTAACTTTGATTGGTGCAGAAAATACTTTTGACTCTAGAGATATCAATATCTGTAATCTGAATGTTGCGCGGATCATCTTCATCTCATGCTTCCTCTTCAACATGATATCATGAGAGTAACTATTTGACTGTCTGTCTATTATGTTATTGATATTCTTCCATGATTTCAAATCCTGGTTCATTAATAAATATCGTTCCTTGTATCAACTTCAGCACTAAATCAATTTTAGGGTTCTCATTCTCAAATGAGAATATTACTACAAAATTGTGTTGTAAGCATGTCCATTATGTAGTGCATTTGCGCATCTCCTAGTCTATATACTAGTTCCCTGGGATTCCTTCCAATGTATGGATAAAGTGATGAGTCCATTCCTCTGGTGGTGTCATCCTCCATTGTCTTTTTCACTTCTCCAAGTTTTCAACTGGTGTTCCCTATCCATTATACCTCTGCATTTTATTGTTCCCCTGCTCTGCACCAAATCTAATGAACAGTAGTCGTTTACACTGATACTAGTCCTGGATGGTGTCTTTGTTCGCACCCCACCATATTTTAGGTGTTTTCTTGAGTGCAATATCTAGGGATAAGAGCCTATGATTTTCCAACACTTCGTCTTCATATTTTTTCATAAATTCCTCTAAGTCATTTAACCCATGAAAATTGGGAGGTTCTCTTCTCTTTGTACCAACACATCTTACTGCGCGGTCTATTCTTGCACACCTCCTTAGTGAAACTTCATGCAATTGTTATTTCCAATTATCCAAACTTGTATCTGAGTCAGAAGCACATGATGTAATTCTTCTCTAGTTGAGTACCCAATCTACAGTTGGGTTAAAATAATCCTCTTCCTATGTGGTGGTTATGTACAACTGGTTTATTTCCTCCATATCCAAACAAGTGGGGTTCTACAAACCTTTCTCCTTCTGAAGGATCCAATGGGGAAATGACTCTATATTCACCTGATTCAAAAAGTCATTTTTCTTGTCTTTAGGTTGATTATAGCTTGGTTATCAAATGCCCAATGCAATCCAAGAAATCCTAGGTAAGGTGTTGTGTCATATATTATCTCTATTACTTCAAAATCTTCCATAGTGTGCACTCCATCCAAATCTACTATCACACCTTTAAGCCTTAAAATTGGTAATACTCTATGTTGATTTGTTAATTTCAATTGGACAGGTGAATATCCTAGTTTGGGTTCTCCCATACACTTCCATGTATTATTAGGTAAGACATTTACTTCAGAGTCTAAGTCTAGTATAATATCACCCATATTAAAATCCCCAATGTTAGCATTTAATCTGAATTATGTTCTTGTCCTTCTTCTTGTATGGAGATGATTGACTGTTTTTTGTTCTAACTTTCCTTCCACCTTGATGTTACATATTTCTATCTTATCTTTTAAAACCTTAATAGATGATGGGTCATTAAATAACTTAACATAAGATTGCATAAAAGTATTTATGGTGATTACTTTCTTTAAAGGTTGTCCTTCATTGGTATGGTCCATTGAGAATGGCATCCCATATATTAGTGGATTTTCAAGTTGTTGCATGACTGATGTAGATGCAATATTCTTCTTGAGACACTCCTTTATGGATTCGTTCAATGTTTCATTTTCCTTCCACGAGTCAATATACTTGTGTGGTTCAGTATTCTTCTTAATCCATTAGTGTTGCATTGGATCGTGTTTTACTGCATCATTTCTTGTCTTGGATCCTCCTCAAGTGACTATATTGATGTTTCTCCCATCATCCATACCTTCTACAAAGATCCATTGGACATTCTGGTTGTTCTAGTTCCTTTTTTCTTAGATCTTCCCCAAGAGTGTCGAACAGTGTTTTGTATCATGATCTGTTGCGCAACAGTACATACATGTCGTTGGTGGGAGTGGGAACTCCCTTGCATAATGTATTGGTTGTTGGAAGTTGTGGAACACTATTGGTCCTCTTCCTCATCCAAATTCCCCTCTACCTCATCTTCCACCTCTGTATCCACCTCAATCTTCTCGTGGTGCATTGTAATGAGGTACTTGGTTATACTGCACAGGGTTATACTAAGGATGTGCATTATTATACTATGGATGTGCATTGTTATAATGTTGTTGAGAATTATTGTATGGTGGTGGTACCTGGTTGAGATGAGGTGCATATTTTCTTGTCATAATTTCTACTTGCACCCTATAAGTTTCTGAATTTGTTTCTCTCATCAACTCCAGTGTCCTACAATCCTTATCATCATGACCCATTGACTTGAAAAAATTGAAATATGAACTTTTTGGTACTATCTTATATTTCTACATCATTGGACAGTGATATGGAACATGCCCATATGTCTTACAAATCTCACACCATGGTCCTATTGTTGGCAATGGGTTTGGCACCCCTGTCGCCATATACTGCATGAAAGTTGGATATTCATTTTTACGATGTCCATTTGTCCTGCATAAGATACACCAAATAACTTCTCTTTTCTCTTTACCCTTATTCTGGTTAAGTTGAAATGTTCGATTCTTCAAATCTTGCTTCAACTCCTCTATTGTTGGATCTATCTGTTGATACTGGTTCTCTTCCAATTGTAAGCCTTCCTGCAAAACCTCTGCTTGAGTTTGGAACTTTTGTTGTCTTAATTGATATTTCAAGTATGGTAACAGTGAGTTCACAAATAAATGCCTATATTGCATGTCAGTCATTGCAATTTTCAACTTACCTTTTAGACGCTTAAACCTCTGATCAATCTCCCAAACATACTCACCTGGTTTTTTCCTGATTTCAATCATTTCATTCATATATTGGTCTTCTGAGATGGGCTTTTAAAATTCATTTGTCAGTATTTTTTTCACATCTGCAATTATTGTCTTTGTTACTACTAGTGGATTGTTTACATCTAGTCTTATGTACCAGTCCAGTGTGCGGTCTCTTAGTTTGATAGCTAACTGCGCAAGATTTGTATCCTCATCTGTGATCTTATTTGCTTCCCAGATATTCTCATAGATGAATAGGTTCTTCTCGGGGTCCTCTGATGCCTCTCCCCGAAATTCTGGTAACCTAATCGTGGGATCATGTCCTTCCATTTTAAACTGTGTTGAACTACTACCTCCACGCGATGCAGATATTTGACTGTTACTTCCTGAATTGGATAATCTAGTTTCTTCTACTTTATTGGATGCGTGTCTTTTTGTATTTCTTCCACAAAAATTTGGTTGTCTAATCGTTGGTTTTCTTTCTAGTGTATTAGTCGTACATGGGGTTGTAGGTTCCACATTGACGGTGATATGGATTGGAGTTCTCCCTTCTATTCCTACCCTTGCATTTCTTGTTTTCCTCTCATATGTTGTGCGCAATATTTCCTCAATCTTCTCCACATCCTGAAGATCCTATACCTCTTATTCATCGCTTTCCAAGCCCTCTCTATCAACTATGGATCTCTTCTTGTTATTCATCTTATATTGGTAGGGTACTCCACTACGCGTCTTTCCAGCTATTTCCATTATCTACTTTATTTGGTATTCCTCTGTCATGATTGGGTCCATGGCCTCCTTCTTATTTCCTTTATCTATCTCTTCCTCCATTTATTAGCTTCCTGTCAGTGCTTCCCCCCCTTCCCCCATGCACGCAAGCAAGTTTAGTTGTCTGATTCCATAGTAATCACATCGTTGTCATAAAATAAAATCTTGATTGAAGTATACAGGGATATGATGTACCTACCTATGGGTCCCTTTAGAAAATCCTTCTCTATTGTGGTGTAATAATTCGATGTATCTACTGCAAATTTGGTGATAAACCCTGCAATAATACTATCTAACCATAAATCTACTCTGCACATGAATTTGTTATTAACTTGTTGTAATTGTGCGATCTCCACAGGATTCCACTCCAACTGTCTAATTTCATTTGTAGGTTGGTTTTCTTTTAACCTCAATAACCACTCTTTCAACAAATGTGGGAAATCACAGAAAAATACCTCATGCAAGTCGCTAAACATGTATTTGTCGAGATATTTGAGTGGTGTTATCTTAGGGTTTTTGTTTTCCTTCTACGCAAAATCAAGTTCCTTCGTTTTAAACCATCTTTCGATCTTTGTGCTTGTTGGATTCCATGGCCTAAACATTCCCTTGTATAACTTCATTCTCCATGCATTTATTCCATAGATACAGTCCAATCAATCCTATGCAGTTCCAGCTGGCAACAAAACCATTTTTTAGTTAGATATATGACTTCTTACTTCTTCTTGGGTTGACCCAGGTTTAGATATTAATAGGTTTCCAACAAAACCCTATAAAACTATCAGCCCTCCTGGTAAAACAAAAGGAAACTTTGCGCAAAGGGTGCAGAACGTAGTCTCACCTGAGATAGCTCTATGGGTGACTACAATACCCTGGTGTTTGCAGTCCAGGAATGAGTGTGGATCTCATAGTGTATTATATCTTTCTTTATACATTAAACTTGTTAGTGATTCAATTATTTCTAAGATTCATTCACCTTTAGCCTTATTCATGCATGCTAATACATCTAGTTAATCATTCATTCATAAGATAATCATTGAAATAAAGTAAACATTCAATAAGAATCACACATAACACAAGTTTTACCATGGTTCACCCCTTCCCGGGGCTACATCCACAAATATTTGTCTTGTCTTCTCTTTTATTTAATGTACTGTAAAATATGGCACTACACGCATTAAATATTCAATCATACAATCATGATGAGGTTAAGGAACCTCTATGAGGAAAACAAGATCAAACCAAGATCCTCAGCCTATGACCTAACCCTCAAAATCTAGCTTATCCTACTCTTCTATAACCTTATTACCACAATTATCAACAACCTTCAACCACTTAACCAACCTATAACCTAGACCTTCTAGGTTTTTATTTATACTATTTTACAGGCTTATAGCCATTACACTCCTTATAAAAATCCCTAACCCTATCATGGTTAGGTTTCCCTACCTCCTTGCCACATGGATTTTCCTCTTACATGTTGCTTTTCCTTCTTTTTTTGCATGCTTTTTTCTTTCCACTTGTTGCGCATGCTCCAAAATTAGGTCTTCCTTTCCAAAAATAGGTCTTTCCTCAAAATAGTCCTGCGCCCAACACATGGAAAAAGTATGTAGAAGAACGTGCATGAGGAAATAAAATCTCAAGAGGGAAGTGCATCGATTAACACACAGAATCAGAGCGTGCAACATTAAGACCTTTGGAAAGGTCAAAGGAAATCTCATGAAGGAGAGAGTCGTGCAAAATCACTATCAAGATATAAATCCCTGCAAAACTCTATAAGTTAACATGTTATAGTAGAAGAAGAATCCTAGCCGTTGATTGTCCTTTTCAGATCGAATTAGAACCGTTGATCGACAACGATCTCTCTTTTTGAAGGGATCTTAAATTACAACCATTTGATAAATATTTCGGGAAGAGTATCAACCATTGGATCAAGTATTAGAAGGATAACGTATGTTTTGGGACTCTGGAACTTCTCCACTTCGGAAACTATTGGACACTAGGAAAAGCTACGAAGTTTCGAAGCCCTAAAATCCCACCAATCGTTAGATTGAAGGAAGAATTCATGAGTAATTTGAGTCGTTAGATAGCCAGTGGAAGGATAGTGTAAGCACTTTGCTAGGTATAACTCCAACAGAGTTTAACAACTTTAGATTTGTAATATCCCAGAGTCTCGGAGTACCAAAACCACGAAGAATGTTGATCTAATATCCTTCATGATATTTCTAGACTGTATCATCGATGTGAAACATGGTGAAAAGGGAGATTAATTCACATCCATTGATTTCACAAAGATTAAATCATAGTCATTGATCATGGTCATTCGATGTTGACCCTCCAAACATAAATAAGTTTGAGGCGACTGAAATCCTGAAGGCCAAAATAGTGAAATCACGAAAGCCATCGGATCTAAGAGCGAAGCTAATGTGGAACTTTTGTTTGGTTGATCACGTGTCTTGTGCTTCATGATAGGGGTGCCATGTGGGGACTCATGTCACATGAATTCAGTGCCTTTTGGATCCCAATATGTACATTTTTTAGTGACACGTGGCACACATACCATGGGCCCATGTCACCATAGGTGACGTCAACATACCATGTCATCTTTGGGATTATGGCCTTCGAGGGTGTCCAGTTTCTCCTACCACCAAAAGTGTCAAAGGATGAAGTGGAGAAATCACACAGACAATTGATCTAAATATCCTTCAGAATCTTTCTCCATCGTCTGATCGAGTACAATGGAAGGATAGTGTAAGGGGTACTATCAACCAGAAATAATCGGTCTCCTACACTTTATGACTAATTCGGTAGGTCAAACTCCAGGAGAGTTGGAAAATTGTAAATAGAAAACATTCCAAAATCGTGAAATCCCATAATCCCAAAATGATTGTGGACCATCCATTCAATGAGAGATTAATTCATGATCATTGATTTAGTTTAAGCCTCTAGATAAGCCAAGATCATCCATTCAACAGGAGATTAAATCTCAATCATCTAGTCTACTAGTGGAGATAATGTAAATGCTTTGGAGAAGTTTACTTCAAGAGGTATTACTCTGGAAGAATACAAGGATAGTTGAAAGGTCAAAGTTCATAGGACTTGGTTCCAACATCGGTCTTATGATAAGGCAAAGGAGTTGATTAAGGGAACCAAGGGCCCAGAAGTAAATAATCCCACCGACATTTGAATAAGGTCCTATGTAGAAGAATAAGGATGGAAAGAGAAAGTGGTAAAGGAACAATGCTTAGAGTGGATAAGCTCGTCGATTTCGATCCCATGGTCACAAGGAAAGTGGATTGAAGGATCTACATAATTCAAATCCAGATACAAGAAATAATATGTGAAGGAATAAAATGATAAAACGACTTAGAAGGGATTCAAAGTCTTTTAAAATTAAAATAAATATTAATAAAACATAAATGTCACCATTAATGTTGATTAAATGAAGAGGTGCAATGGTTCATTATTAAAAGACACAATGGTTCAAATCCATGCCTATTGAAATATGATATAAACCAGAAAATATGGTGGCAAGAAAGTGTCTCTGCAGTCTACATCAAAAGATCAAGAAGGATCAAAGTCCAAGAAAGAAGTTGTAAACATTTTTATGCAGTAAGGGTGGTATGGAGGAGCTCAGGAAGATTACATTCCTCTGAAGGTTAAATCCGGTTTGACAAGGGAGTTGGTGCTTCCTAGAGTTCGTGCTTTGAAACAAGGGAGTTGGTGCTTCCTAGAGTCGGTGCTCTAAATCCAGGGGATTGGTGTCTCCTTGAGTTGGTGGTCATAAGAAGAGAGGTTGGTGTCTCTCACAAAATTATAACTTGTAATTGTTATTGTTGTATTTAAATTTATGTATTCAGTACATTCTTGTTGATCAATTGTTATGATTAATTAATTTGTTAATTAATAATTGACTAAATTTTTAAAAGAAGAAGCAATATTGATTCACCCCCCCCCCCTTAATATTTGCCAATATTTCAACAATTGGTAATAGAGAAGGATCCTTCATAACAGTCTAACCACTTGAAGGAATATTATGAGAAATCCAGTGGATTAACAAGAAGGAATGTCCTCCAACAGAGCACCATTGTTCAAAGGAAATAATTATGCATTTTGGAGTATAAGGATGAGAATTTATTTGATGGCTCTTGGATGTGATATTTGTCTATATGTGGTAAATGGTTACATCTCACCAACCACTGCACCTTCAAATACTATTGGAAATAAACTCTGCAATGATAATTCAAGGGATGTTAATGCAATTATGGGGGGATTAGAAAATCCTATATTTGTAAAAGTGATGCACTATAAATTAGAAAATGAAATTTGGGAAAAACTTAAAGTCATATATTAAGGAGATGGAAAAGTTAAGAAAGAAAAACTTCAAACATATAGAGGGAAGTTTGAGAGTCTAAAGATGAAAGAGAAAGAAAACATTGCATAATATTTTCAAAGAGTTGATGAAATAGTCAATTCAATCAGAGTATTCGAAGAAGATCTAGAAGACAAAATTATTGTTCAAAAGGTGTTGAGGTCATTACCAATGAGATATGATGCCAAAATATCTATCTTGGAAGATCGAGAAAACCTTGAAAAAATTACAATGGATGAACTTCACGGGATACTTATAGAATGTGAAATGAGAACCGGGAAAGAAAAGTCATCAAAAGCAGAAACATCCTTTCTTGGCATAGGGGAAGGCCCAAGGTTCAACGTTTCAACAACGCACCAACAAAACCCTAACTATCGGCCTTTTTGACAACACCTTTGAAGCAGATGAAGTCTCACCCAAGGTAAAGATAGGGGGGGTTGCAGGACTCAGATGTCTATAACCTAGCTGGGACACAGATCTGTGATGACAACACTTAACAGAGCACTTAGCTGACAACATACATTAGGTCATAATTCTTATTCACATCACAGATTAACCCTTACTACAGATCAACATAGTAGTAATCAATATTAATCACATTTAATCATTTAGCACATAGCATAAGAGAAGATCTAGCATTTTTTCATATATAAAGCACTAAGCATCAATGGATCTACCTATCACACATCAAGAACAATGCACTAAGAAAATAGATACATAAATATCATGAACAACATTGCACAAAGCATAACAACATAGGATATACATGGTTCACCCCAGTGTGAGGCTACATCCACCAACTTATTCTTCTTATTTATTGATCTTCAATCTTTCTTACATTCCTCTGCTCCTGTGCACAAATCCACAGAGCTACTCCGCAAAGGACAGGAGATCTGCGCACACCTCGCCAGATCCTCCTTCCCCGAATTAGGTCAAGGCACAAAGCCAACTCCTGGATAACACAAAGCCTCTTACAATCACTTGCACTTAGCTCTGCAAGCCTTAACAAATCTTCTTGCACAAATCAAATCGGTCATGCACTAAGAAAAATACAAGTACTCGTAACTACTTACTTGCACACAACCACTATTATAACCCTAAAAAGCACCATACAGGTTTACCTGGCATCAGGCCAACTCATGCCTCTTCCTAGCCAAAACCATGCTGAGTAATTCCTCAAAAAACCACTTAAAACAAGCAACCCGCGCCCTAACTTCTCACTGGGCGCGGG